>QNUK01000002.1:7630000-7875775 GCA_013621035.1 Clarias magur
ATTTAGACAAAAAGCACATTTATTAATAATTAAAAACACAATGAATAAATAGTATTAGGCCTAATATAATAATAATAATAATAATAATAATAATAATAATAAATTATTGGGATACTTACAGATGAACAATCACCAAAGCAGCCTAGGATCTACAACATTTGCAGAAGTATGCCTGGAATGGATGCCGACCAAGCTCCGCCCCCGAGATCCATGTTGGCCTACCGGGTAGAGCATCTATAAAGGAACGGACAGGAAACGGATTCACGCACAAACAAGCAGACATCAGTTTCGTTAAGATATTTTCTCAGCAATTTAATACCCTTGTGCTGAGACCACAGTCTAAACCATCTAAAGCACTTTAACAGGTTTTATGTACTTCCTTAACAAACAAACAAACAAACAAACAAACAAACAAACAAACAAATAAATAAATAAATACAATGTAATACATTTTACAAGTTAACCATTGCACCATTAAGGTTTTTTGTAGAATAAGCAGATTGATTTTAATTAACAGCATGTCTGTTTAATTTATACTGTTAACCCGTACATTCCAAATAAAGTAAATTGAGGTGTGTGCCAATAGTGTGCCATTCTTTTATTTCCTTAAATAAACATTTGTATTTCCCCTTCATTGCTGCAGTAAGAACTGATCAGTGTGTTATCCATTGTGCATCATCAGGAGCATCATCATCATCATCATCCTCCTCCTCCTGTTTGTTTATTCCCCCTCATGTGATAAACGCCGACTTGTTTGCCGCGTTCAAGGCCCGAGCGCTCGGTGATTTCCCCCGTTACCTGTCAGCACACCTGGGCACGGGGGCATTAAGCCATCAGGAGCGCTGACACAGGCAGCCGCGAGCAAATTGGCGGAAAGTTTACAGAGCGCAGGCAGCGAGGAGCCGAGGGCCCTTCGGAGGACTCCCCTCAGCGGGGTTTATTAATGACAGGCAGAGCATTAGCAGGTAATGTGATGTGCACCGCATCCGATCACTTAAGCTGACTGATTTGAGTGACTGGGACTAATATCACCGAGGCCCGAAGTCTTGAGTAAGGATTCGAGACTGCATTTGCCATCATTTCATCATAAAACACTGAGCAGAAAATAAAGTGTAATAATAAAAGAGGGCCTTTAAGAACTGAATATAATTAATTACAGGATAATTGTTAATCGTATTACTTCCACAGAACACACTTTAAATGCTAAGGCACAGCTTTTTTTTTTTTTTTTTTTTTTTTTAATAAAAACAGTTCTTCACTTTATATTTTTACAATTATTTATAAAACTAAAAAAAAGTCTTTATAATTAAAAGTAATTCAATTAGAACCTTTTTGTTTTTCACCAACATCTCAAAATTCATTTTTTTTTTTTGTCATTAATTTCGAAATGAAGATAAAAAAGAGGCTGTAGAGGTAAAGCTCGTTTATAGCTTTTATAATACTAAACTACAACTAATGTTTTCATACATCTTTCACTACATTATACGGGTAAAACGTACAACATGCATTTTTTTTTTTTTTTTTTTTTTTTTTTTAAAGATTGTAGATCGTAATTGTTGGGAATTTTCTGTGGTATATGAGGAATAATCCACTTCACGATATGCTGTTGTGTAAATAATCAATAATCACTTCAGCTTGATTACCTTCCTCCAACTGCATGTTTTTTTTTTTCTTGCTTAATGCATTTCATACCTCGTGTCTTCCAACTAATTAAACACACCTGAACCTGAATGTAATAAATGTTTTTTTTTCTTTTTTTTTTCAGATTTATGGCCAAATTTAGTGCTTAGCACAAAATCCATCCTTCCATCAAGGAACCTCTGTAGTCCAACTATGGACCATGGTGATTACTATTGTATTTATTCCCATTTTTTGACTATGTTAGGATCTCCGGTCAACATTTACACGCGCATTAACACACTACGCCAATTAGTGCGCTAACGCACCTGCATGTCTTTGGACTGTGGGAAGAAACCGGAGTACCTGGGAATGAATCCACCAAGCACGGGGAGAACATGCAAACTCCATGCACACAGACCAGAGGTGGGTATCGAACCCAGACCCTGGAGGTGCAATTCAATTCAATTCAATTTTATTTGTATTGCGCTTTTAACAATGGTCATTGTCTCAAAGCAGCTTCACAAAATGAAAAGAACATTTATAGAAGTGTGCATGAGTGAGAGAATTTTGTTTAGATAATAATGGGAGCACTGTCCCTCATGAGCAAGTCAAGTCATGGGTGTCAGCGACGGTGGTAAGGAAAAACAACCCTGAGATGGCGATAGGAAGAAACCTTGAGAGGAACCGGACTCAACAGGGAACCCATCCTCATTTGCATGATAACAGATAACAGGAATTATATAACGACATCATATGTGTCAGGCTGCTGGACGTTTTATATATATATATATAAGTTAACTTGGAGTCCAGTTCAGCACAAGAATGAATCAGCAGGTGCAGAGTGAGTCTGGATCCCTGGGAGCTCAGGAGCAGCTCCAAACCATCATGAAGCAGAATCCAGCTGGAGCTGGTTCTTCTCTGGGTAGAACCTCTGGGTCTTCTACTGGAGCTGGCACAATCTCCAGATGCCTTGGGACAAGGTGAAAGGTGGCACTGCTACTGTAAGTGCTAACTACTAAGCCCAAAATGATGTCTAAATAAGCTTACCAGCCACTGAGCTAGCGTTAGTCAACAATCTACATATCTTTAAGACATGGTTGCTAGCCAGCTTGCTATCATTACGCTAGCTCATGTATTCTGTTTTAGAAGTAGAAATCACACTTGCTACCCAGCTTTCGGACATTTGGCTGATTGTTGTACTGTGTTTTAAAAGGAGACATTTGCTAAACCACTATCTACTGTACATGTAGCGTGACATTCGTTCGGCTAATTCATTAAAAGTTGCTTGCTAGCCAGCTACTGTATCTACTGTAACATTATACCAACCATGGTATTGTGCTGTAAAAAGAGAAGACAGGCTTGCTATTTAGTGTTTTACATTCGGCTAATTATGCTGTGTCTAACATTACGTATGTTAATCGTTCATTTCAAAAGAAGTCATGTTTGGAAGCTAGCAATGTAATGTTGAGTTAAAATACTGTTTTTTTTTTTTTTTTTTAACATTAGTCTTGTGATCTGGATTTCCCAGAAGAAATGTGTACTATACTTTTCAATGATGAACCATACTGTAGTAGGCTACACACAATAACATACCATAGTATTACAATGGAACTTCAGACATTAACACGGTAAACACCTGAACATCAGCACCTCATAAATGCTCTACAGAACAAATGGGCACAAATTCCAAGTGGAAGCTGTTATAGGGGGGCCAATTTCATATGTATTCGGACACAATGTCTTCGCAGGTTTGGCCAGATACTTCTGTCCATATAGTATTTGTTAATACATACCGATTCTTTTTTTTAAATAAATATAATTTGGTATGTGTCTGTTTTGGCAGTATGAAGCCGTTCTTTTACAAGCAATACATGCTTTTTATATGATGCCAGGGATGCTTATAATTTTTTTTGGGATGCATAAAAATGTACAACACGTGTGTCAGGTAGAATAAATTTATAGAAGTTTTTTTATTTTTTTATTTTTCCCCACTATGCCATCTTACCAATCAGCCACAAATAACATGTGGCTATTGTTATTGCGTTCTGATTTGTCAAACAGAGTCATGTGATTATTGTCGCTGCGTCTGATTGGCGAAACAGTCATATGGTAGATCGACCGGCTGCATGTGTAGAATAAATGGTCAGAAAAGTAACGAGTCGAGTGTAATTTCTTCTTTACAAATGTACTCAAGTGAAAGTAAAAAGTATGGTGCAGTAAAACCACTCATAGAAGTAATTTTTTTTCGCCAACAGTTACTCAAGTAAATGTAACAGAGTAAATGTAACGGAGTAAATGTAACAGAGTAAATGTAGCGGAGTAAATGTAACAGAGTAAATGTAACGGAGGAAATGTAAAGGAGTAAATGTAAAGGAGTGAATGTAAAGGAGTAAGTGTAACGGAGTAAATGTAACGGAGTAAATGTAAAGGAGTAAGTGTAACGGAGTAAATGTAACGGAGTAAATGTAAAGGAGTGAATGTAAAGGAGTAAGTGTAACGGAGTAAATGTAAAGGAGTAAATGTAAAGGAGTAAATGTAACGGAGTAAATGTAAAGGAGTAAATGTAACGGAGTAAATGTAAAGGAGTGAATGTAACAGAGTAAATGTAACGGAGTAAATGTAACGGAGGAAATGTAAAGGAGTAAATGTAAAGGAGTAAGTGTAAAGGAGTAAATGTAACGGAGTAAATGTAACGGAGTAAATGTAAAGGAGTACATGTAAAGGAGTAAATGTAACGGAGTACATGTAAAGGAGTAAATGTAACGGAGTAAATGTAACGGAGTAAATGTAACGGAGTAAATGTAGCGGAGTAAATGTAGCGGAGGAAATGTAAAGGAGTAAATGTAACGGAGTAAATGTAAAGGAGTAAATGTAAAGGAGGAAATGTAAAGGAGTAAATGTAAAGGAGTAAATGTAACGGAGGAAATGTAAAGGAGTAAATGTAACAGAGGAAATGTAACGGAGTAAATGTAACGGAGTAAATGTAGCGGAGGAAATGTAACGGAGGAAATGTAACGGAGTAAATGTAGCGGAGTAAATGTAGCGGAGGAAATGTAAAGGAGTGAATGTAAAGGAGTAAGTGTAACGGAGTAAATGTAACGGAGTACATGTAAAGGAGTAAATGTAATGGAGTAAATGTAAAGGAGTGAATGTAACAGAGTAAATGTAACGGAGTAAATGTAACGGAGGAAATGTAAAGGAGCAAATGTAACGGAGTAAATGTAAAGGAGTAAGTGTAAAGGAGTAAATGTAACGGAGTAAATGTAACGGAGTAAATTTAAAGGAGTAAATGTAACGGAGTAAATGTAACAGAGTAAATGTAACAGAGTAAATGTAAAGGAGTAAATGTAACGGAGTAAATGTAAAGGAGTAAATGTAACGGAGTAAATGTAACGGAGTACATGTAAAGGAGGAAATGTAACGGAGTAAATGTAACGGAGGAAATGTAACGGAGGAAATGTAACGGAGGAAATGTAAAGGAGGAAATGTAACGGAGGAAATGTAACGGAGTAAATGTACCCACCACTGGGTACCATGCTATGTAAATATTATTATTATGGTGCATAATCATGTATATTTGTGTATGTGTTCCATGGCACCATAATAAGTTAATACATCTTCTATTGTATGTATCATGTGAGAGCCATGTAACATTACTGTATGTGGTACATGGCTCTGTCAAAAATGCCATGGTACCATATGAACTGTTTCACTGTGTGAATAAACTGATTTTCAGGCTCTCACATACTCCCTTCCCTTCAGCTGCATTAATCTTAAGATCCTTCAGTCACAGACAACGCTCCGGTAATTAGCATCCTGCTAACTCATCTAACATCCCCTTGATTTAATAGCAACATTAGCATTTTAACTGTAATGTCCATTGTTGGAGATACGGTAAAGGCTGGAAGTCTACTACCAAGAGCTGTGTTTATTTAGTAAAATATAGAGACATAAGTAACATAATTCCATTACTATTTACTACAAAGAGACCAGAAACGTGTGTTGTTGTTGTTGTTGGCTGAAAGTGCTCGGAATGATAATGCTATGCATAAAGGGACCAGGCTAATTGAGTCAATATCAGGTGTTAGACATTAAGAGATAACAATTACTAGCGAGCGCTAATGTGCGACATTCATATGAAATATATGGAGTGACACCAAAAAAAAATGAAAGAAGTGACTAGCATAATATTTACAGTTTCCGTATGTCATTTTTAAAAACAAAAGAAAGAAGAGAAAAAAAATCTGTCTCCATGTTAGATAATGTATAATACATTTAAATGAAGTTTTAACTGATTCTTCTTCTTCTTTTTTTATCTCACTCACTCACTCATCTGTCTATACTGTTTTATTCTGTATACAGGGTCAGTGGGGGACTGGAGCCTATCCCAGGAGTCCTGGGGCATGAAGCAGGGTACACACACCCTGGACACACACAATCACACTCTCAGTTACACACTAAAGGCAATTTGGGAACACCAATTAGCCTAATCTGTATGACTTTGGATTGTGGGGGGAAACCGGAGGAAGCCCACCAACCACGGGGAGGACATGCAAACTCCATGCACACAGACCTGAGATGGGAATTGAACACACACCCTGAAGGTGCAAGGCGACAAAATCACTAAGTCAATATGCCGCCTTATTGTTTTATCTTAATTTTTACAATTTTAAATATTGATTTTATGGCAAAATGGTGATTTCATCACCAAGGTGCCAATTAGAACGTCATATGTTTTTTATTTTTTTTTACATGGAAATAAACTTCAATAATAATAATAATAATAATAATAATAATAATAATAACAAACAAGCCAGTTTTCCTTTCCTTATGTTGTCTGTATTTTGCTCTTAAATGTTTACAAGGTTTGAGTCTTTGCCTATGAATTAGCACATATGCTAAATAGAGTTAACTAACGTTTCACGACTTTCAAGTGGTTTACTTACTAATTATTACTTCTCCCACAAAATGAACAAGGGGAACTTTTATTCTTTCTATTAATCTATAGGAAATTTGGATGATGCAACTTCCTGATGTATATGAGACTTGTAGAAAAGTCCATATATTTGCTAAAGGTGAATGTCTTCAGGTAATAGGTTTAAGTAAATTAAATAAAATATACGTTTAAAATACGGGGGTCGAACTGGCAACCCGACCCTGTAAAAAAAAAAAAAAAAAAAAAAACATACAGTACATTTAAAATATACAGTCATATACAGTATAATGAGTATAACGGGTTTACAGTAATAGATTCAGATATCAACGCAAAAATGCACGATTTTAAAGTATTTAACTTATTCTGTTTTCAAGTAAAGTGTTCCTATGGTGGTCAAAAATGCCGTTTTTATTGGAAAACAAATTGCACCCCGATAATGGAATCGCCCCAAAGATGAACTTTTGTAGCAGACAGAGAATTGGCTTTTTTACAGAGCAGAAAGTGTGTGTTTTCCCATCACAATGAAACAGGCCTAACTAGTGAGCGCAGGAAACCGGAGCGTGACTGCGCCATTTGAATATGAAACAGTGAACGATTGCCGTTTCAGACACCTTGTACATTGTGCAAACAATAGTGCCCGGTTCCGGCAGAGCATTTAACGCGGAGGCCTTTGTCGTTGTTTGTAACTGCGTCGCCTTTGTCCTCGGCTTTTGTTTCCAAGCCAGAGAATGGGATGAAATATTTTTAAACAGTAATTACCTGGCCAGGATCCGGCAGGCGGGGATTAATGGTCGAATGCAGAGCATCAGCTTCCAAACCGCTTGCTGGAGAGGACGATGATGGAGGAAAAACAGGGAACAGCAAAATGTCTGATCTTTTTTTTTTTCTCTCGATGTCTTGTCTCTGTCTTTCTCCTGATTGCCTCTGCATTTTTGAAAGTCCTTTTCTTTCACACTCACGCCTTCCTCTTTCAGTGATCATATTCAAAAACAAACAATTTCAACTTTTGTTTAAAGGTATAGACTGTGATGTACACTCGTTATACTGCTACAGACACAGTACAGAACCAATAGGGTGGGGTTTTTTTTTTTTTTTTTTTGGGAATATATCTAAAAAAGAAACTGAATATTATGTTTACACCAAGTAATTCTGTTAGTAATGCTGATATTGAAATATGGAAGTTGAAACTTCTATGAAGCAAAAGCCATAAATATTTTCGTTTGTTTGTTTTCTTTGTCTTTACTAAGCAATGTGCAGAGAAACAATCTCAGGACTGTTCTTTGGGCTGCGTTCAAACTGTATAGATTTTCAGGTTACAATAGGATTACGTAGAGAAAGTTACACATATTCAGAGTTGGTTTGCACACGAACTCAAGTTGAAATTCAGAAACATTTGCCAGTGTGTGGTTCATGCCTCTTAAGTTGGGGGAGGAGTTTGAGAAGGAATTTGATACACTGTACATACTGTACCTGTAGTGGCTGGACCCTAAATCTGAGCTAAAAAAAAAGAAAAAAAGTGAACTAAAGATTATTTAGGTATTATGAAGTTATGCCCACTTTTGCATTACTTTCAGTACAGCCCTCGTATTAATTCATTCAAAGCATCGTTATCACATACGGCCTTAAAAACATGTGTCTTTGAGATAACAAAATGTTGCATATACTGTAGACGAAGACATACACTATATGACTCTATACCTTGCCACATGTTGTCGGACGATAAATTCAAAAGGACAATTACTTTAAAATGTAGGATGCGATATTTTGCTCCCCTGATGATTTAGTTGGCGAGACTTCAATAAGGAGACAAAGCACACGTGAACAAAAGAGCCGAATCAAAGCACATATGCTCCGAGCGTATTGATGGCGGCTCGAGCGCTTTGTGTTTTAGCACACGAGGCAAAAAGAGCCAATCACTGTGCAGAAATCATCCCTAGATAAACATACAATATATATATATATATATATATATATATATATATATAAAATATATTCCTGTTCCCCATGATAAACCTATGCAATTGCTCAGGGTAACACTGGTTATTGACAAATTTCTGATTGAAAAACTGTTCCCTTTTAAAACGATTATAATTATAATTATTAATAGCACCGCGGGCTCTCGGTAAGCATCGACGCCCACTTGGGCACATTAAACTGAGATTTTCCGTCATATGGAGGCCTGTCATTAATTGGAGGCGCTTTATAAGTGCGGCTGATTTATATAAGGATATAAAAACGATTCCTCCCATAAACCACTAGTGCATCCTCCAGGCTAATTACAATGCCACCATAAATCATAAACAAAATTGAGGGAGAAAAAGCCAATATAAGCAAACAAAACTTCTGTTCTAGAGTGAACAATATTAGCAGGCTTGAGAACAGTCATAAAGGCTCATCTGCCTTGTAAGAGCTCATTTAAAAGTAAGATGGAATGAATCATTGGGGAAAATTGCAAAAGCTCTATACATAGTAAGCAATTCATTATATTGGAGTTATAGGCACATTAAGGAGATATTAGGGACAGGCCACTTTAGTAACCAGTTTGACGACGAACTTCTGGTCAAGGTTTTAATTAATGAAGAAATGGGCTGGATTCGTAAAAGATTATTTTATTATTATTTTTTTTTAACTCCTGTTTAAGGAGTGTCATGTTCACCAACTCTGGCCAGCTGACGTTTGTGGAAAAGACGTTTGTGGAAACTCTAATCTTCTGACTGTAGTAATCATGAACCTGCTCCCACTGTGGTCTCCGGGTTCTGTCCCGAGCACGAACGCTAATACCGGATGAGCGTTGGAGCGTAGCTGTAAACACATTGTAAACACATCCACCGTCTAGTGTTTTTACGCTGAAAAGTTTAAATGGCTTTGATAGAATGACAACAACCCAAACGTCATTTGCAAATCCAACTTCAAAACAACAACAACAACAACAAAATTGAAACTTCATTTGGAGCATTCATGCTTAATTAACATCCATTTGCAAAAAGTCCAAAGACATCCATTGAGTGTCTAACGGGGTTTCGGGGACTTCTGATCAGAGACACAACAGCTTCCCACACACAGCGTGTGTATCTCATGTCAGGCATCTCCTAGTGTTTAATGTTTCGTTTTCTGTCAGTAATATTACCATAATGCACATCTAATCTTTCAAATTGCTCTACTGTAATGTAGTGTTTGTAGTGCTCTGTGTTATCTTTACTGTACGAACTACAGCAGTATGTTCCCTAGTCATCTAGTAAGCACTGCTCTCAATATACAGTAGCAATTGGATTTCGGGTTCCAGTGGCCATCGCTTTGGCATTAGTATCATTTTGAAGGTGTTGTTTTGTCTGGAATTGTGTTAAGGCGGCATGGTGGTGTGCTGGTTAGCACTGTCCTCTTGCACCTCCAGGATCCGGGTTTGATACACGGACTGACACGGTTCGATTCCTGTCTCTGTGTGCATGTGCATGTTCTCCCCGTGCTTGGTGGGTTTCCTTCGGGTACTCCGGTTTCCTCCCACAGTCCAAAGACATGCCGATTGCGCTAACTGGCATTCCCAAATTGCCTGTAGTGTGTGTGTGTGTGTGTGTGTGTGCCCTGCGATGTATTGGCACCCTGTCCAGGGTGTGCCCCGCCTCGTGCCCTAAGCCTCCTGGGATAGGCTCTAGGCCCCTGTGACCCTGAATACAGGATTATGCGGTATAGATGATGAGTGAGTGATGGGTGTATTAAGGCTATTCAATCAACAGTGTCGCATCCTCATGTAGTCAAGTTGTCGCCGATCTTTCATCGAGTAATTTGAACTTTCAAAAACAACCTAATATTTATGTTGTCAGGACTTTCACACTGTCCAAAAATTAACTGTAAGACAACATTCAGTCGTCAGACAGGACTCGAACCTGCTATGGTCTTGTAGCTCAACCACCTCAAGGGGGCCAGGGGTAACTTTGTGGTTAAGGTGTTGGACCTCTGATCACCAGAAGCAGGTTGGCACTGTTGGGGGTTCTTGAGCAGGGCCCTTAACCCTCAACTGCTCAGATATATAACTGTAAGTCACCCTGGGTAAGGGTATCTGCCAAATGCTCTAAATGTAAATGTAAGGTTTGACTTGATGTTAATTGCTGCATATGTGAAAAGTTATGCTTAAATTAGGTCTTGCAGTTCTACTCTGACCTCCTGTTTTCATGGTTCCTTCCAGAACCGATGCTTACTGATGACTTTTCCGTTCTTCCTGCATCATTCTGTAAAAACCTCTAGAAACTGTTGCATAAAAATCCCCAGGAGATTACGATCCTCAACCACTCGAACCAGCACGTCGGAGTTAAAGTCACTGAGATTACTTTTTTTTTTTTTTTATTCGTTCCGATGTTGTGATGTAAACATTATGTGAAGCTCTTGACCTGTGATGTGAATTCACTGTACTGACGAGCTACTCATTTTATTCATCATGTTTTTATTCATTGATCTGACCTACTCCATTTTAAATAACTCCTTCTTCTTCTTCAATAGGTGTCACCTTGATATAAATCTGTACTGTAGGTTTTCCATTAGCTTAAATGAAATGCATTACCTTCAGTCTATTTTACTATAAAAGAAAAGAAATATATATTTATATATATATATATATATATATATATATATATATATATATATATACAGTATATTTATATACACTGCCTGTCAGGAAACATAAATACGAAGCTTGCGTGGCATGTTTGACCTCATTTTGATATTCATTTTGCTGGAGAATATAAAATTATATTTTCTTCTCCGCTCAACGTTCCTCCTAGCATTAATAGCATTCGTTAGGCTGACTTCAGGAGTTGTCACTCATTCCTTAATGACCTATCTTTAGATGCACCAGCTGTCAGTCATGATTAAGCCATTCGTTATCTCAAAGTTTGCTTTTTAATTCTCTTATTGGTTAAACAGTTCTGCGAGTTTACGGACTGCCGGTAAGAGCTTATCTAAAAGCGTCTGGAGTGATGAAATCAGTTACTCAGTACTGATCAGGTCAAACCTCTAGAGAATCCACTGCCGCCATATGAGCGCTTTCTAACTGTCCACATACCGTATGAGAGCACAATTTATTTTTCGCATTACTTTCTGTTCTAAGTAACACATGGGGACACAAAGTAACCCTAACCCTAAAAAAGTCACCACTGTAAACCATTGAAAGTTCTTCCATCCAGTTAAGGTAATCAGTTCCAGTTTGACATTTTACTTGAGTTCGTTGAATTCCTTCATTAGTACACTACAATGGTGTTCGAGTCAAGCCGGGACTTTTGATCATGCAGAATAACAGAGCACAATTATGAGAGTAAAAACTTTCTTTATTTCTCTATACAATCCCCTGCTACACCAATGCACTTTTCCCAGTGTTTTACTAGTGCTCGGATACCATCAAGGTTTCCTCAGCCTGCTTTACGACTGAAACCCCGGCCTCCCAGGAACTCCTTAAACAGCCCAAATGTGTAAATGGCTCGGAGCGTGGTCAGGACTATGTGCGGGATGAGGCAACGATTCCCAGCTGAGTTCCTGTGATGTACAGTTCCCACAGACGGTGCTGTCTCTTCCGCAAGATTTTTCAAGCACCAGACGTTCCACTCGCTGAATGTTCACGGGAACGACCGCAGTGTCCTCGAGCCACCATGTTACTCATGGACATACGGCCTTCTTTAAAACCGCTCAGATGTTCGACTGCAGCTAAGAGTCTCATCACCGAAGTGCACTTGAAGTCTCCTGTAAATGTCAAACGGTTTCTTACGCCCTTCGTTTTACACCTATGTGTAAAATTCAATCACATTAATTAAAACCGTCATCTGGAGTACATGTAAATGGAGGGAGCGTTTAAAATCGTTATCTGCAGTGTTGCGGTGGAATAGTTGTTCCATGCATTCACTAAACTATCTGATTCTGATGAACACAATTGAACACAACTGATTATAATGAACTCAGATGGACAAGAACTAATTAGTGACATCACCGACTGTATGTTGAACTAGAATACATGGCGTCTGTTGCCTTATAATAGTTTTACTTCAGCATGATTTCTCAGGACATGTAACAGCACTGAACAGCTCTATAAGGCAAGAGAGGGAAAAAAAAAACGTCTATTATAATAATATATGAATTATATTATATTATATTATATATTTTTTATTTCATAAAAAAATGAAGTATTCATATTTCCTTGCATAAGATTTAAATATGTCTCAGTAAAATAATCATTAAATTAATAAAATCTTTTCTATACTTCACAAAGGTGCAATTTGAACCGAAAAAAAAAAAAGTTTTATCTGCCAACTCCAAATACGAAACATATTTTTAAGACACGTCTTACAAGTGTAAATTTACCCGAGCTGCACAAAGAGACAAAAGCGTGACCACTAGACGCAGGACTAACGGGTCTTCCTTCCTGTTGTTCTTGAGACATGTGAAAGGTGACATGTGAAACTACTGCGTGTTCAGCGGAAAGTTGCGAACCTCTGTGGTTCCTTTACACAGGTGTCACTAGAGGTGTCCACATGAGGTGTGTGTGTGTGTGTGTGTGTGTTTGTGTACATATGTGTCTCTTCATACATGTCTATATGTATATATTTATATCCCCTTATGGTTATGTAAGTGTTAGAGTGTGAGAGTGTTGGCCTACTAAGAATCACCCTGTCTGCGTTTCCTATTGCCCTTTTCGAGCTCATACACGCAACGCAAGTCAACATTACATAAGTCACACTTTTTTTTTTCTTTTTTTTTTCTTCTAAATACCATGTTCGTTTTTTTTTTTTCATTGCTTTCTTATGACCATCTCGCGATGAACATGTGCCTGAAAAATAAATTTACTCTCAAAGAAATTTTTAGCAAAGAACACGAGAGAGAGAGAGGGAGAGAAAAAGAAATCGAGAGACAGAGATGTGAAGCTTTTACTGTAACAGGGTGTATCCGTCCGGAGCTCTAGCGCTGTGTGCGTGAGGCTGTGATCTGATCGTGACCCGGTGGAAATGTCATGTGTTCAGTACACAACATCGGACCAACAGTGTTTTTAAAAGTTGCAATGATTTAAAATGAGGCTGGTATAACGTTGAATGAATGATGTTGGCAATAAACAAACAAACAAACCAAAATAATATATATATATATATATATTACATATACACTCACCTAAAGGATTATTAGGAACACCATACTAATACGGCGTTTGACCCCTTTTGGCCTTCAGAACTGCCTTAATTCTACGTGGCATTGATTCAACAAGGTGCTGAAAGCGTTCTTCAGAAACGTTGGCCCATATTGATAGGAGAGCATCTTGCAGTTGATGGAGATTTGTGGGATGCACATCCAGGGCATGAAACTCCCGTTCCACCACGTCCCAAAGATGCTCTATTGGGTTGAGATCTGGTGACTGTGGCGGCCATTTTAGTCCAATGATCTCATTGTCATGTTCAAGAAACCAATCTGAAATGATTGGAGCTTTGTGACATGGTGCATTATCCTGCTGGAAGTAGCCATCAGAGGATGGGGACATGGTGGTCATAAAGAGATGGACATGGTCAGAAACAATGCTTAGGTAGGCCGTGGCATTTAAACGATGCCCAATTGGCACTAAGGGGCCCAAAGTGTGCCAAGAAAAGATCCCCCACACCATTACACCACCACCACCAGCCTGCACAGTGGTAACAAGGCATGATGGATCCATGTTCTCATTCTGTTTACGCCAAATTCTGACTCTACCATTTGAACGTCTCAACAGAAATCGAGACTCATCAGACCAAGCAACATTTTTCCAGTCTTCAACTGTCCAATGTTGGTGAACTCGTGCAAATTGTAGCCTGTTTTTCCTATTTGTAGTGGAGATGAGTGGTACCCGGTGGGGTCTTCTGCTGTTGTAGCCCATCCGCCTCAAGGTTGTGTGTGTTGTGGCTTCACAAATGCTTTGCTGCAGACCTCGGTTATAACGAATGGTTATTTCAGTCAAAGTTGCTCTTCTATCAGCTTGAATCAGTCGGCCCATTCTCCTCTGACCTCTAGCATCAACAAGGCATTTTCGCCCACAGGACTGCCGCATACTGGATGTTTTTCCCTTTTCACACCATTCTTTGTAAACCCTAGAAATGGTTGTGCGTGAAAATCCCAGTAACAGCAGATTGTGAAACACTCAGACCGGCCCGTCTGGGACCAACAACCATGCCCCGCTCAAAATGGCTTAAATCACCTTTCTTTCCCATTATGATGAACCGTCCTTATGGCCACCGCGCAAAACCGCGTAGGTGAAATTGGGGTATTAGTACAGTAGTTAATAAAAGGGGATTGTGTTGGCGTCATTCGTTCAACGTTATGCCATTGTCGTGCTGCTTGTATGTGTTGTTTTTTACACCATCCGTTACACTGAAAAATAAAACATAACATCGCGACAAAGTTCCGAGGACCAAAACTTCCTGCTTGTTAGTTACGTCTAACGTGATGGAACATTTACGGAACAAGTGATCGCGCACATTTCATTCGCTATAAAAAGTTATTTTTTCACAAGTCTGTCTTTATATAAGACAAAAAAAAACAAACACAGCTTGTCATATTCCTGTGAAACCCACAAAGCGTAAAACTCCTCCTAAAGCTTTTAAGACTTTCCTGTTTGTTTCTTTAAAAAACTTCGAATTCCCTCTGACATTTACAAAACACTGACTTTGGAGACTTTGGAGGCACAGCCTTACTACAGCAACAACTACAAATGATTCATGATTTTTTTTTTTATACGTTCATGAGGTCGCTCGCGTCGAATCAAAAACAATAATTAAAATGTTAAAATGGATATAAAGCGGTAGCGGTTTAGACGTCTGCGCTAAGAGTATGAGCGGATGTTATAGAAAATGACTCAACCAATCAGGATCAAGAATTCTGCAGAACTATGATGTAATATGGACAGAATATATATATATATATATATATATATATATATATATATATATATATATATATATATATATATTTTAAATAAAGCATATTTAAAAAATTGCTTTAAGTGAAGTGATTTTTTTATATGTCATTTTAATACTCGAATATTTAGAATAAATTTTTTATATTGTTTTATTGTTTTATTATAATGTGTTATGCAGAATAATAAAGTGCTTACATTATTAACAATCAGCGTCAAGCTCAAAAACACCAAGTGAATTGATATAGAAAAAGAAATCAAGTCTATATAGATGGTAAATTTAGTAAAATATCATACAATATGTTTACTTTATATAATTTTTTTTTCAATCTAAGCAGGATGCTGTGAGTCTAAATCTGATGTAACAGCGCTGTCCCAGTTTCCTGGGTGTTTTATTAATACACTTCTCCTCACTTCCCGAGCCAAGACGCTTCATCACGCCAACGACTAACCGTCAGGACGCTGAGTAATAATTATCCAGATACTCTTCATCTGTCATCCCTACTGTATTTATGCGCTTCTTGCATAATGTGCAGCACTGATTGGTGGCTTGTGTGTTGTGACAGCAGGGAATGCATCACCTGACGGCCGCTTAACCGAAAACCCTCCATCACGGCTTTTCAACCGTCGCACAATGGCTCGAAGCAAACGCCGCGTGTTTATGAGACGCAACAAGCCTGGGGTCCTGACGAGCACTTTGTTAAGCTGCGCGTTTGGCTCTATAGACGTGACACTCTCTAATCTGACAGTTTGTGGTTAGCGTTTTTGAAACGCCAGTAAGAGATCAGTCTTGGTGGTTCTCAGGAAATCAATGCGTTTACGCCCTTTGAAGATCAGAAAGAAAAGAAGAAGAAAAAAAAACATGGCTGTTTGCGAAGCACTAGATGGTGTGTGCGGATGGTAACAGGCCACACAGTGACCTTCAACATGAGTGTTACTACAATCTCACACACACACACACACACACACACACACACACACACACACACACACACACACACACACACACGTGCGTGCGCTATGCAATATTGAACAGAAAAGAAAAATTAAGCGTATGTTGTAGTATAGGAACCTGAGTGCAGTTCTATTTAATTCACAATGTCATTTCAGGTATTAATCACATACTGTATAATGCACCAAATGTGTAGCGTTATTTCTGTACAAACAATATTAACAGAATGTTATCGCTGTATGTAAATATCACGAATGCTCATGTGGGTTGTGGTTGCTCAGACTTACAGTATAGCAGCGAAGCAAAGCGTACAGCCGCAGGGCTGTTAACGTTCAATATAAAGCAGTTGATCTGGACCCAACACGCTCAATGTTATTGAAATAAAAAATAAAAAAAAACTTGAGTTTGAAGTGTTTGATTTGATTTACAGAATCAAAAGAAAATTAGGGAAATTGAAAATGAAATCACTCATCGTCTATACAGCACCACTTCATTCTGTATTCAGGGTCCCGGCGGGTCTGAAGCCTATCCCGGGCACGAGGCGAACACCCTGGATGAGGCGCCAATCCATCACAGAGAACACACATTGTACACACACATACACAAGTTCATTCACACACCATGGACAATGTGGGAATGTACATGGAGGTTTCCTTCGGGTACTCCGGTTTCCTCCCACAGTCCAAAGACATGCAGATTAGGTTAATCAGTCATTAGTGCGATGGATTGACACCCTGTCTAACCCCCCACAACCCCCCCCCTCCCCCCCCAAACCACGGTATACAATATAAAGCTGTATAGTCAAGTAAGATTCCGGGAAGGAAATGTTGCTTCTCTTCCTGATCGTCGTCATCATCTGGGTCTCTGGTTGAAGACGAGGATCCGATTGGCTTGTAAGGCATCTAACCAATCATAGATAAGGCTGAATGCTTGTAACCAATCATACCGCAGATGCCCAAAAAGATAGCAAGCCTAACCTAACCTCAATGTTAGTAAACAAACTCTTCATCAGATGAAACGCTTCACGGTGGGCAGAACCACTTTGCACATGTCCAAAAAAAAAAAACACACTGTTAGATGTCACAAACATCCGCTCCATGTTCATAACATGTCATTATATAGTGAAGGAAATGCTGATATTAGGGCAATACCAAATTCTAGAGTAGCACAGTTTCTGTAAAAAAAACTTTTTTTTTTCTTTTTTCATAAATAAACAGTAGTGTAATGTATGATAAACAGTAGTGGGTATGTGAGGGAGTGTGTAGAAGTGTGTGGGAGTGTGTGGAGAAATGGGGGGGTGGGGGGGGGGCGGTTGGTGTATTGTGGAAAAATCATTGTGTTCGCAACACACAAGCACCTTACGGGGATGAAAGACGTCATGGGGACAAACATAAGGGTATAAACATGAAGCGGAGGCTGAGATCTTGGCTCGGTGTTATCGTGAGAAACTAAGATTTACTCACTGTATTAAAGATGGTTTCTCAGTCACAGGCTGTGATCCATTTCAGACACACACACACACACACACACACACACACACACACACACACACACACACACACATACACAAATACATAACAGAAAGTGCAGTCATCATCACTTACTGTAAGAAGGCAAGAGTACAGACCTGTGAAGATATACAGAACAGAAGAAAATATCTACCCCGTTACAAAGACGTCTCTTCATGTCATCACAAGGAACAAAAGGTCACAAGTGCATCTTACAGTACATAAATAATAAAACACTATCATGATATTTGGGTACATGATTATGCCTTTTCAAACTCGACCTTGACAATTATAAGCATCTTCAAACCAAACCAAGTAAAATGCAAATAAACTCCAATTGTACTCTAAATACAGAAGATCTGGCCAGTAACATAAAGGTTCTGCATCATGCACTGGCTCGGAAATAACTTATTTACTATAAATGATGGTGTTATAGGTGGAGTGGTGCTGGAGTAGACTGAAACAACACTGAAGTATTATTTAATTTTTTCCAACTGTAGTTGAAATTCATTTCTGGTTTTGTGAGCATTTGGAGATCCAGTGAAGAGTTTAAACCTATAAAATGGCTTGTAAAAGTCGTCATTGTAAAATTTAAGGTGTGTTCATTGATTCATAGCATCTGATTCAAGCATGTTTGTGTTTTACACTATATTTACAGTATATATATATATATATATATATATATATATATATATATATATATATATGTTGTGTTGCTACGTATCATTATATAATAAGATAAAGAGGCAACAAAACATTCTTTCTTTTTATACAACAGTTCAAAACCTAATAACCATGAAAAATAATTGTAGGTGTTACAAGTCCTGTATGATGACTACACACTGTCCGAGTACTGCACTTCAGTACTAACAAAGAGCACTACGGTTATTATATATATTCTTATACTATACACAGTAAAAGACAAAAAAAAAATGCTTGAATCGGATGCTATGAATCAATGATTGACACCTTAGTCAAAAGTAGAAATAAGGACAAAAATATCGCACATTTACTGTATAAGACACGATGTAGTAAAGTTAGAAAGAATTTCAAAGAAAGAAAGAAAGAAAGAAAGAAAGAAAGAATATCAGATTTTGTTCATAATGCGGAAGGAAAGAAATAAGGAAATCATTAGTAGGTAGCTAAGTTTATTAATAAAATTGAATCAGAAAGAAACAAAGAAAAAAGAAAGAATGAAAAAAAGAAAGAAAGAAAGAAGAAAGAAAGAAAATCAGATTGTGTTAATAATTCAGAAGGAAAGAAATAAGGGAATCATTACTAATAAAATTGAAACAGAAAGAAAGAAAGAAAGAAAGAAAGAAAGAAAAGAAAAAAAGAAAAAAGAAAGAAAGAATTAAAAAAGAAAGAAATAAAGAAAATCAGATTTTGTTAATAATGCGGAAGGAAAGAAATAAGGAAATCATTAGTAGGTAGCTAAGTTTACTAATAAAATTGAAACAGAAAGAAAGAAAGAAAGAAAGAAAAAAAAGAAAGAAAGAAAAGAAAGAAAGAAAGAAAGAAAGAAAGAAGAAAGAAAGAATGTCAGATTTTGTTAATAATGTGGAAGGAAAGAAATAAGGGAATCATTACTAATAAAATTGAAACAGAAAGAAAGAAAGAAAGAAAGAAAGAAAGAAAGAAAAAGAAAGAAAGAAAGAAAGCTTTTGTAAGAACAGGACATAACATGACCATACAGGGGATCGTTGGTTTTATCAACTTGAACTGCAAAAACTGCTAGCAAAAACTCCCATGCTGCAATTGTAATATTGTCATAGCTCTCCCAATATGCTAAATAAAAGGACATTTCTGACACATTTGTAGTGACACTCTGATCTAGTTATTCATTCGTTCATCTTCTACACAGCGCTTATCCTCTGTACAGATCCAACGCAGGATATTTAGTTGATCAGTCTTAATTCATGCCTTCATTCAATTAGTCTGGGGAATGCCTCCGGGAAAAGCCTCTAGTGTTCAGTAACCACATAGCAACAGCAGAGAAAAAAACTCATCATCATTTATGGTTAGTGCCTGAGTTTGGTCAGCATCATGGTGGACTGAGAAGCTATCTCAGCATGACTCACAATCACACCAAAGGGCAATTCAGCACAGCTAGTCCACCTACCTATTCATATATATATATTTCAGAAGAAACTGGAAAACAGCTGAAAAATGAATAAAACCACTCAAGAACGAGGAGCTTAGGAAGGAACCTGGAGGTACAGTATGATGCAGCGACACCTGAGGCTCTCATTAAACAATGACATTTTTTATCTATCTGCTCATTTGTAGCGTTCAGCATGCAACGCTCGAATTAAATTGTTACTATAGAAACAATAAAGTATTAAACACATTAATATAAACTTGCGATTTGTCATGCAGCAAAACCATTGTCATAACCGCAGGTATAGACATTCAATCAACACCTATTGTGGCTGACCATTCAGATTCGAGGATGCAGTATAATGGCGTTTAAAGTGTAATGGACCTAACGCTATAGTGCTAATTAAGTTGAAGAAAAGATGACAGCAATTAGCACTGTGCTATGGGGCTACATATGGTAGCATTAAAATGAGATATATGTGTCATAGCAAGGTGGGGAGGGGAAAAAAAAAAACTAAGCAAACACAACCAGTTTCATATACAGATTTAAAAAAAAAAACAGATTTGTTTCTGTTTTAATGAATTCATTCTTGATGAATAATTATGCACCGACTATAAGTTTTGTTGCAAAGTGATAAGTGAAATGCTGTAAATCGTGGCCTCGGCATGTTGTTCTGCTCTGAATACGACGGTGAGCGAAGAAGTCGAGAAGGTGGCTTGTTATCGTGCACTTATTTGTGCGCCCGAAACGTAGCTGACAGCCTCCCCGACTTCAAGGCTGAGCGTTTTTATTGTAGTCTCGGCTTCTCATTGAAATGATTTGTGTGCATTGCACAGATGTTGTTCAGATCCTGTTTTTTCACTCAATTACAGAATCCATCTTGCTGTTTTAATTATCCGATGAAAAGCCCATCTCCCAGTCCTCTTTTGAAGCCTATATTAAGTCCCCGGTATGGTCTGGAACTATTTCAATCTGCCATTCCCATCTCCTTTCCTTCCCTCCCAGTGCTCCGTGTGTTTTGTTTATGTTGGCAAGTCGGGGTCGTTAAGGGGTTTGGAGGAAATGCTTTGTCTCTGCCTTGGGTGAGGCTCGAATGAAACGATTTGTAAGGTGAAAGAGCGGTTTGGGCTTTTTTGTTGTTGTTGTTGTTGTTGAGGTTTTAAAGGTACAAACAGTAGAAACAGAGATCTCAGTCGTTTATGATGTTGCAATGTTCAATTTATGGTCATAACAATAAAGTTGTGTTTCTGTGTTAAAGATAAAACTGGTGTATTTTAAAATCATTCAGGGTGTAGCTTCAGGGGACCACGTGTCCATGTGCTGTTTGTTCACAGTGACAGTAAGGTTTAACAGTTTCTGAATATCAAAAAAGTAGCTTTTTTTTTTTTTTTTTTTAAAAGTTGCTTGTAAAGATTAAAATGTTCTGTAATGTGCTGCTGATTGTTTAAACTGGACATGAGATTATCACATGTCTCGAAATAAGTGATAATCTTTAGTTTTCCTACCGATCTTCTGTTCCACACTCCAGGCCAGTAGGTGGCAGTAATGCAACAAGCACACGTATTCTCACAAAATGTGAGCGTTTGCAGAAAATGCATTTGGCCAAAACATGGTAATTGGATGAAATAACACCGTGTTTCATGATACGTTATGCTTCATATCTCCTGATCCAGGCTTCATGTCTTGTAAATATATGTCCATATACACTGTAGTTATATTCCGTATAACATTTTTTCAATTCAAATCTTTCAATGATCTTAATAGTCATTCAGACCAAACCAGTTTTGGCCAATTTAGATTTCACATGAAAAGACATAAACCTGAAAACGTGTATTCGACGATGGTTCACATGAATTTGACCTGGTTACGGACACTACAGTTGTTTGTCTTTTATTTTTAAGTCACAGTTTTTACAGGACATGTGCTTCTAGAAGCTTACACCAATTTTAGTATCAATACTCATTAAGAAAATATGCATAATTTGCATTTTAAATTATAATTGTTTATATGCAAAGGGGGGGGGGGGGGGTCAATATACAATCATCTCTCCAAAATGGTCAAAGTTAGCAACTTGAAATTTTTAGGGAAGTGAGATTGGTCACTTCCATGTTGCATAAACTTCAACAGTAGATTCTTTAGCACACACATTATTTTCTATTAGAGGTATAACTGAAAATAAATAAATAAATAAATAAAATAAATAAATAAATAAATAAATAAATAAATCAGTACCAATACTGTGTTTTGGCAGAATGGATTTCTATTTTCTACTAAAACTGTAGTATATTCTCAAGGAATTCATCAGTTGTTGTTGTTGTTGTTGTTTTTTTGACCATTTACCTAAAAGTTCACCTAAGCAATTGAAAAAGTTTAAATCAACTCTGAATTGAAAACTGACCCATCGATTCAATTCATTAAATTTTCCAGCAAAATATGTTGCACAGATCTGTTGGTCAAAAGGTTTAAAAACTCATTTAACCTGCTTTTTCACAGCAAACCTGCTGTTGTATCATATCAGATTCATAATTAACAAGAAAAAAAAATTTATAATTTTATAATAACGAAACCTGGCCAAACCCAGTTTATCCACTCTGCATCACATCTGCTCTCACACTATAAATAATCCAGATGTTAATTCAGTCAGTGGAAATTCTCATCTTTACCATACTAGAAGAGTACTAAGTACTGGATTTTCTTTCAGATTTTCTGTTTAAAAAAAAAAAAAAAAACTGTTTAGTTTTACCAGATTGCTGACTGCATGAAAAAATATCTTGGAGAAAAAGTTTAGCAATATAACAAAGGCATTTTGTTATTTACAGTAACATAACAGTTGTAAATTCATATTCAGTAAATGTTATGGGGAAATTTTTGGTTTGGGTTCTTGAATTCTGACCTTCAGTGGTGTAAGAGTCACTCAGTGATGTTAGAAAGCTATAGAGGTAAAGATGGATGAATGGAGAAATTGGCACAGTATACTGTACGTTTATTGATTCAATTCAATTCAATTTTATTTATATAGCGCTTTTAACAATTGACATTGTCGCAAAGCAGCTTTACACAATAAAAAGAAGTAAGTTTTTATGCAATGTGTCTGAATCAAAATGATAAGATTGATGAGCTCTCACAATGTGGCAAGATAGGGCTTTTTCACTAATGACCTATAAAACTGTTCAAACAGTCTATTTTCATAATTAGAGACTAAATTTGTCAAATATATGCATAAAACAAAAAAATCCCAATTGTAAATAAAGTATCCGATAGTTTGGAATATCCTGGAAAACTACCTAGCCGTCACAATCACAATAGTGCCGCCCCTTCATATCTCTAGATTCATTCTTAAGCTCCATAGAGTCATTCATTTAGCCACATCCGCGGATCACTTTGGAATCATCCACCTGGCCCCACTCCCTCATCACTCTGGGGCCATCCACCCGATCTCACCAACTCATATCTCTCTCAGGCCATCCACTTGTCCCCGCCCATCAAATCATCACATCACAAGTGAAATGTTTCACCCGGGACCCATGAGTTGTAATTTATATAGTGGCATAGCTAGCTATCCATACACATACGCAATCATCCATCCATATTTACAATTCTTGGTTACACATTTATGGAGCATCGTTTTCATAAATGCATGTAATTAGAGAGGAGGAAGTCTTAAGAATCTGGTTTCATTTACACGTTCTGATCCTGACACTGCTAACAAGGTTTGTATAGCAGTTTCATTAGCGTTTTGTCTTGTCTGATCCGCACGGTGCGTTTTTTTTTCACCACCATCCCAACAGAACAAAAATGCATCATACAGTACAACCCGTTCTAACAAGAAAAGCACCAAATCTGTCAGAAATGAGTACGCTCGGTCTCTGAGCTGAACTTTTCGACTCTGGCGGCTGTTGCTCCTAGGCACTAGCGTTTGTCCCCGATCCGACTGGATTCTGAATACAGGAATTCAGTGAAGCAAGAAGCTCGGAGGCCTCTGCGTTTCCCCCAGGTGGATGGAGGAAGGTGAGCCAGAGTCGAGCTCGTCATGGGTGCACGCTCCTGACAAACATAAGGAGATGCTAATGGCAAAATCGTGACAGAGCAGGGTCCCACCACCATATGGCTAATTGCCACAACAATATCTTCAGTGTTATTAATCACGTTTTCATAGTGTGCCATGATAATTAGAATAATTAGAAAGAGAAGCCCCTCCTGTCTCTCTCTCTCTCTCTCTCTCTCTCTCTCACCATCCATGAGAAAGACCCTCCTGGATCACTCCATTTCTCTCACTTTAAATACTTTACCCTAATTTTGTCTCATACTGGATACTCTTATACTCTCAAAAGCACCTTCTCCTCCTCGCTAATGGCAACCTCATTGCGCAGAGTTGTTTACAGTTTGTCCTGTGAAATACAGCAGTGATAATTAATGACTTCTCGCTCAGTCTCGGAGACCTTGCAGTTGCAGGCTCGGTGTGGAAATCTGCGTTACCAAAAGCCCTTTTTAAGCCGAACCTCTCGTACTATGTTGTACAGTAGCTTCTCCTTGTGACTTGCATTGCAGATTTTCAGAAGCTAGGGATGTCATGTGGTCTAAACAGATAATAGTAGAAGGTTCATTATCGTTTTTTGTTTGTTTGTTTGTTTGTTTGTTTTGGTTCGCCACATAGCAATAAGTTACATTAGCAAGAGGGCTCATGATTGTACTGTATAGTCAGATGTGAAGCTTACAGGAAAGAACGGTCGACATTCATGAGGTTCCATACATCTAGACACCCTTAGTTTCTGCCTGGTCATGGTCACATGTGGCTCGGTGGCTTAGTGGTTAGAGCTGTCATCTTGCACCTCCAGGGTCCGGGTTCAATTCCCTCCTTGGGGTCTGTGTGCATGGAGTTTGCATGTTCTCCCCATACTTGGTGGGTTCCTCCAGGTTCCTCCGGTTTCCACAGTCAAATACATGCAGGTTAGGCTGATTGGCGTTCCTAAATTGCCCGTAATGTGTGAGTGTTGACCGGAGGTCCTACCATAGTTGAATAAATGCCTTGATTATCATTGGTCTCCACGGTCCCTAGTTGGACTACAGAGGTTCCCATATGGATGGATGGATTGTGTTTATACTGTATGTTGGGAAAATCAATATTCTTGGTAGGTACAAAAAGAAAAAGACTTTTAAAAAGGTGCACATTTCTAGCTGAGACCAATTAAGATACAGCTGAAGCTGAAGAGCGATAGTAAGAGCCATAGTGTAATTCACACACCATGCTAAGGCTCCTGGGATTTCTGCTTCTGGGAGTCAGGGTTGGGCTTTGGGTGCATAGAGATACGCACTTAAGATATGCATTTAATTACAAAGCAAACAAACAAACAAACAAAGCCCTTTCTGGTTGACGCCACACCCGTTTTGAGTTTAAATCCAAATGGAGATACACACTAAACAGATAAAGACTGTGGCATTGCATTACACACCTAGCAGACACACAAGAACAACGTGGATCTTTACTTAGTTTGTGCTTGAGGTCAGACTCTTTGTCTTCTTATGGAATCATAAATCAAGTCTAATATGGCTAAGATGCTCATTACTTTCTACAATTAGATCAGATTTCCGATTTGCACGCATAGTGCGTTGCTTTTTTTTGCATCATATCCTCATAACAGCGTTCACAGCCAACGCCGGGTATTACAAGGCCTGCATGCATTTCCAATTCATGATTGTAAAATCGCCGGCATAAATCTTGTAGACTCACAATAACAAGCCAGGCCAAGCTGTAGTTAGTTTATAAGCACTCCTTGTTTTGCTGCTATGTGGTGCATATTCAGGTTGTGCATCCTACACGTGCGGCATCACTCACACCTTCAGACATTCGTAGATCTTATTTATGAAGGCACGGAGGTCTGTCAGAAGGCCTCGTCTGTCCACGCAGGGCCGTTGAGCGGTGACAGGCCGCGTTTAGAGGTGAGTAAGTGAGCACTGGTGTGGCATAAGCAAAGAACGGGGAGAGCATAGGCCCGAGCTTGTTCTCCCTCGCTCTTTCTCCAGCCATAAATGTGCCCAGGGAAGGCAACGAAGCAGATGCTTCTCTGACCATAAAGCTGAGAGCGGAGGCGTTAATTGTTTCCCCGCAGAGAGGGGAATTAGGACGGGCCCGAGCATCCTCCCCCCTCCAGGGAGAGAGAGGGAAGACGGAAGGTGGGCAGCCTTGGCAGAGCCCGAGCCAAGAGTGGGGGCAGCGCTGGCACTAACCAGATTAGAAATTGAGGAGGGGGGGTACCAAGGGGACATGGATGGAGATTTCATTGCACAATGTCTACAGACATGCACACACAGAAGTCTCAGTTTACTCTCTGTATAAATAGTGGCAAAGGCAGCCAAAGCAAGAGGGAGGGGAGGGAAATAAACCAACACTATAGAGCCAATAGCGCGTATCAATCAAAGTCGGAGAGTAATCGCAATAGCATCGTCAAAGGCAATTTTCCTTGCACAGCTGATGCTTGTATTTCGGTAACGCATTGTTTAAAAGTGAACCACTTTCTAATGTTCCGAGAGTCCAACAGCTCATTCGACTAATATCTAGAAACCCAAAAGCCATCTTTAGTTTGATCTTCAGGGTCCACGGTGTGTCTTTTCATTTAGAGCAATGGCTCTCAAATGGGGCCAAAGGAACTCCAGGTCTGGACTATTTTGTGTTACATTGGAAGAAATCACGTCGTAAAGTTGTAACGTTTCGTCTGGTTGGACTGTTTTGTTAGTGGGAAGTTAAAAGAAAGGTCAGGGATAAAAAAAAGCTTCACTAAGTAGACAAAACATCAGCGTACACGTTAACATAATGAATCGGTCTGTTGACTTTTTTTTTTTTTTCGAGCGAAAGGTGTCGTGTCTGACTACAAATCAGTTGAGTTTACATTAGAACCATAACAGAGAGGCTGCAGCTTTCAGAGAAGGTTTGAGGAATCCAAAATGTTTAATCCCAAAAACGTCGAGATGTTTCTATAGGACTCTGCTGTATTTGCACTACATCACCACCCACTTCTGAGAGTTAGTTATTGGACGGGTGCTTTCTAATTTAATCAACAGCTTCCCCCCACCTAGACCCGAGCTAGAGCGGGAAAGACAATGTGCTCTCTCTCCTGTACTGAACTCATCACGATAGGATGGAATGAGGGCTGGGAAAAAAGAGAAGAGCGTCTCTGGAGGTGAGCTTGAGGTTGCTCTTCATATTAGTTTTGCTTTGCACATAATGAGGCAGCAGGCCATGAAGGTCCAAGCACCCGTAAATGATGTATTCATTAAATCAATGGTGCTTAATGATAACGGCAAAGACACGAGTGACCCGAGCGCTCCTCTTGGGGGCCTGTTACCGCGGAGACAGCCAGCTGGGTGACATGGACGTCTTCGCCATTTAGACTGTCATTGAGACGCTTAGCGCTAATAAATGAGCCCTTCGTTTGAGGATGAGTAGGTTTTTCATTGAGGGCGGAGGGTCGATGCCCAGTCGGTAGTATAACTGCTCATTTCCTTAATAACTGCTCCTTTTATATATACACTCCAATAACAATTTGCTCACCAAACCTTATTTTTCGACTGTATGATTAGCAGGTTTGTGTTCTTTTTACTATTTAACTAGAGATGTCATCTACATAGACACTATAAAACACTAAATGTTTCTAAAGGTGGTGTATATTTATAGTAATTTGGGGCAATGTATTGGTTTGGTGATCCAATACAGTATGTGCGTTCAGATTTCAACCTGAAGTGGGTGTGGCCTGGTGGCATGGTCGCCTTGCACCTCCAGGATCCGGGTTCGATTCCCACCTCGGGGTCTGTGTGCGTAGAGTTTGTATGTTATCTCCGTGCTTGTTGGGGTCATTGGAGTTCCCAAAACTGAGTGTGTGTCCTGCGATGCATTGGCACTCTGGCCAGGGTGTACCCTGCCTCGTGACCTAAGTCTCCTGGGATGGGCTCCAGGCCACCCGTGACCTTGTATACAGAATAAAGTGGTATAGACAATGAGTGAGTGGGCGTGGCCTAAAGCGTTTGTTTCCTTAACGTCAACACTACCACTATGCTGCTGGAGAAAAAAAAAAAAAAAAAACTGGGAAAATAATAAACGTTGAAATTTCAGCAGTTTCTGCATGGTTTGTAAAATGTTGCCAATTCCTCAACCTCAGCTCCATCACTCCAGTTCATAATTAGTCTCAACTAAAGATGGCCATAGGATTATTATTATTATTATTATTATTATTATTTTAAATTATTGTTTTTGTTTGGACCTGCTTATTACTTTCTAACAATTCTAGCTGGTTCTTTTTCCCCCAAAAGTATAAACAAACATGCGACCCTTAATTTAAACCGTGTTGCTCCTGACCAGGCAGTTACTGAGGAACGCTGCAAATCATCATGTTCATACTGTATATACAGTTTTCTACCAGTCTGAGATTTGAACAGAAGTTTGGTTTTGTTCCCTACATTCTCAAACAATATTAGATTTTTCTCAAAACTGTGCAATAGCATATGGCATTACAGTAGGTAATTAAGTATCAACAACAAAAACAACCATCAGTTGTTCTTTTGAGACATGAAGATCAGCTGTTCTGGAACAGTTCTTACAAGAACAGTATCAAGCTCCATGATGAAACTCCATCATGAAGACCTTCCCAGGGAAGCAAGACCAAAATCTTACAGTACCTCTGCTACAGAGGAGAAGTCATTTAGAGTCACCAGCCTCAGAAATCACTCAATATATATAACTGTTCATATTTTGGATGCCTTCGGTATTGTTGTAGAAAGAAATAAACAATCATGAAAGACCTTGGAATTAGAAGGTGTGTGTACTGTATGTACGATTTGCATTTCTTACTACTGTACATTGTAAAACATTACTAAAGGCATCCAAAACAAGCAATCGATTTTAGCTTTTTTGTTTGTTTGTTTGTTTGTTTGTTTGTTTGTTTGTTTTTCCCCCAAAATGATCCACTTGTATGACCAATATCTATGGAAGTTGCACAAACAATTTTTCCACCTTGCTTCTTTTACCTCAAAATAAGCAGAACATTAATAAATACAATTCACAACAACAAGTGATGTGCTAATAAAATGCATCCATCCATCCATCCATCCAGGAACCTCTGTAGGACCAACTAGGGACTGTGGAGGCCAGTGGTGACCATTGTATTTATTCCCATTTGTACAACTGTGGTAGGACCTCTGGTCAACATTCCCACACTCATTCCCAAACTATGGGTCATTTGAGAACGCCAGTTAGTCTAATCTGCTTGTCTTTGGACTGTGGGAGAAAACCGGAGAACCCAGAGGAAACCCACCAAGCGCGGGGAGAACATGCAAACTCCGTGCACACACACCCCGAGGCGGGAATCGAACCCGGACCCTGGAGGTGCGAGGAGGCGGTGCTAACCATTAACCTACAGTACGAACAGTAGGTCCTCACTGCAGGAGTACAGCAGCAGTTCCTAAAGTAGGTACGAAATGTTTTGGGGACAGGCGAATCTTTTTATTGTATATTTACAGCACGGTCAAAACGTCTGCTTTCCTTACATGGAATTTCAACATAAATTTATATGCACTGTATATAAATTTGGATTCTAAGATCTTCAGAACTAAAAGAATAATAGAGGAAATTGAACCTTTTCTTGGGGCTCATCTTACTGTAAGTCAGTAGTCTAGGAGAAACGGCCCGAGAGCAAAATCATGCACTTAGACAACACGGAGGAAATGCTTCATGTAAAAGGATAAGGTCTGATACATTAATAAAACTCTGGTGTACAACATAAGCTTATTTGCTGTCATTTATATACTTAAACATAACATATTATTCTGTTTTTGTTTGCCTACAGATCCAGACTTTAAGGCCACCCTGTGTATATCAATGTGACATCCCAGATAAATATGATATGCAAAATATGATAAACATATTTATATAATGGGTCAGTGTGGTTTAAACAGAACATATGGGTAAAAAAAAAAAAAAAAAAATGATTCAGCTAAGCAATCTGATCATGGTACCACACATCCATGGTATAATCAAAAAGTCTGCCAGTCTCTTATAGCATCTTAATGAAGAAATGTGCAGTGTATTATCATTTTTTTCCCTGCACTCATCTGTCCCTGTGGGTGTTGGTATGGTATATTAGCAGTAAAATAATGCTCCTCTCTCTCTCTCTCTCTCTCGCTCTCTCTCTCCTCTGGTGCAGACCGTTCTCTGTACAGGAATGAGAGAGAGAGAGAGGGAGAGAAAGCAGGTTTGCAGGCATATTAACATTGCTGTTAAGAACAGAGACTGATCTCCATTATCTCCGTAATGGCTCGAGCTCAGTCCTTTAGCGGCCTCACGCTGTCGTTAATCGTTAAGGATTTCTATCCGGTGAAAATCCCAAAGGTGACACAAATGTATCCAAATATCTTCTCAACAGATGTTAGTTTTTATTTTTAATGACGGAACAAGATTTTGAAATTTTCATTATGATCAGAGAGAGTGTGTTTTTCCAAGGAGACCTTTGCATGCTGTATTATGTGAGAAGTATACCACCTACTGGTTATAACCTGCACTTCTAATACCCTCCACAGTGTTTAAAAAAAAAAAAAAATAATATATATATATATATATATAAAAAAAAAACTAATAATACTAGTAATACTTTTTTTTTTTTAAACACCCCGAAACAACCCTAATGCTAAGCCTGATGCTGACTAAAACAAATGCACCCTACCATTGTGATTGCCATTAAATCAAGATGATGGGTTATGCAGTCTTAAAATACGCCATTACGCAACGGACTGCAATGTGTCCTCTATATGATTATCCGGTATATTGGTGAGAAAATAAATAAATAAATAAATAATAATGTGTACATACTGTACACAGGCTCATGTACGAGATTTGTTATAACGGCGCAATCGTCATTATTAGTCCATAGGAGTCCAGTCTGCTCGGTTAAGCAGCTGTAGTGTGTATAGAAAAGAAAAAGGCCAACGTTTTTTTCATGCTGTTGCTTCAATATATTTTTTTAAACACATTCTACATATTTCCGAGGAAATTTATACTAGAAGGAAGTGGAGTAAAACAGTAATTGCACTGTTATGCATTGCACAGTGAGGCATTTTTCAACATCATCAGCTAACAAAGGCGAAAAAAAAAAAAAAAATTGCATTTCTGTGCAATATTTTTGTGCATTGCATAAAATCATAAGCCCTCAGAAAGACGCACCATGCATGTCCTGTCCTCTCCTGACCTTGGACCTTTAAGAGTAAGAATCATTGTTTTAGCACTAAAAGTGTCCCGCTTGTACAAGTAATGAAACTTTAGACCATACAAAAGAAGCGCAATCTTTGACATACTGTTATTGCTCTTATGTGCAACTGTTTTTTTTTTTTGTTTTTTTTTATCGTACTGCTTTTATTGCATTTCACACATTTGACACTAATTTGCGTATATATAAGAAAGACTGACAGAAGCACAGAAATGGTCAAATATATACGTTTTGAATATGACACAAATATTAATATTATTTTTTTTAGATTTTTTTTTTTTTTTTTACATGTTACTATGGTATACTGAAGTATATAACTACAAGCGTTTCATAAATGCCAAAGACTTTTATTGACAATTACATTAAATGTATGTAAAGAGTTAATATTTGCAGTGGTGTAGTGGTTAGCACTGTCGCCCTGCACCTCCAGGGTTCGGGTTCGATTCCCGTCTCTGTGTGCAGGGAGTTACTTGGTGGGTTTCCTCCGGGTACTCCGGTTTCCTCCCATAGTCCAAAGACACGCAGATTAGGTTAATTGCGTTCCCAAATTGGCCGTAGTGTATGTGTGTGTGTCTGTGCCCTGTGATGGATTGGCACCCTGTCCAGGGTGTAACCACACATGTCAAGGCTTAAATACTGCACTGTATGAAGATGAAATGTGGACTATGCCATGTCAAGAACAGTGGAGGGGGGCGGGGTCAATGAGCTGTAATTAAAATCCAGAACATTTTAACCGCTTGTTTTAATATAAACATACTGTGCAGTATAGAGTGATGTATCCGTTTTTTCCAGCAGAACCTAGGCAAGATGATGAACTGAATTTTATTTCATTTTGACCAACTATACAAGCATGACTAAGCAAAAAAAAATGTAAAATGGGTCACATAGACAAAGACATAGCACAGACACACGTGATCAAGCAAAAAAACGGCATTGATACACGTGGTCACGCAAAGAAACGGCACAGATGCCCGTGATCACGTGAAGAAAAGGCACAGATAAATTAATGACGTAAAGAAACGGCACAGATACACGTGATCATGCGAAGAAACGGCATTGATACACGTAATGACGTAAAGAAACGATACACGTGATCCCGTGATGAAACGGCACAGATCCACGTAATGATGTAAAGAAAAGGCACAGATGCCCGTGATCACGTGTATCTGTGCCTTTTCTTCACGTGATCACGGGCATCTGTGCCTTTTCTTTACATCATTACGTGGATCTGTGCCGTTTCATCACGGGATCACGTGTATCGTTTCTTTACGTCATTACGTAAAGAAACTGAACAGATACACGTGATCACGTGAAGAAACTGAACAGATACACGTGATCGCGTGAAGAAACGGCACAGATACACGTGATCATGCGAAGAAACGGCATTGATACACGTAATGACGTAAAGAAACGATACACGTGATCCCGTGATGAAACGGCACAGATCCACGTAATGATGTAAAGAAAAGGCACAGATACACATGATCAAGTGATGAAACAGGTACACGTAATGACGTAAAGAAACGATACACGTGATCCCGTGATGAAACGGCACAGATCCACGTAATGATGTAAAGAAAAGGCACAGATACACGTGATCAAGTGATGAAACGGCACAGGTACACGTAATGACGTAAAGAAACGATACACGTGATCCCGTGATGAAACGGCACAGATCCACGTAATGATGTAAAGAAAAGGCACAGATACACGTGATCAAGTGATGAAACGGCACAGGTACACGTAATGACGTAAAGAAACGATACACGTGATCCCGTGATGAAACGGCACAGATCCACGTAATGATGTAAAGAAAAGGCACAGATACACGTGATCAAGTGATGAAACGGCACAGGTACACGTAATGACGTAAAGAAACGATACACGTGATCCCGTGATGAAACGGCACAGATCCACGTAATGATGTAAAGAAAAGGCACAGATACACGTGATCACGCAAAGAAACAGCACAGATACACGTGATCAAGTGATGAAATGGCACAGAAACACTTGATCAAGAGAAGAAACGGCACAGGTACATGTGATTAAGTAATATATATATTAAAATGATAAAATTGTCCCTATATATATATATATATATAGGGACAATCTTATCATTTTGATTCATACACATTCACATTTCATACAAACGTACTTCTTTTGATTGTGTAATGCTGCTTCGCGACAATGTCAATTGTTAAAAGCGCTATACAAATAAAATTGAATTGAAGATGTATTTATAAATTTTTACACGAATCTGTCCTGCTTGGGTTTTAAGGGCTAAAGTTGTGATCCTGCCGTATAAAACATTGGAATTACACCCGAGACGATGCGGACACGAAGAGGAAAGTTTTTTTTATTTATTTATTTATTTTTTCCCGTTGCAGGGCTTAAGTAGAGCACAAAGAGAAGAGGTGATGAAGCGAAAGCTTGGCAATACTGTGCTGCACTTCTAGCCTCCTGTTACATTGATTGCACTTTAGATGTTCAAGCTTTGCACCCTAAAAAAAAATGACTAGATTGCATGGGTGCTCTCGAAATGAAAGAATGCTCTCTAAACGAAAGCAGATGCATGAAATTATGAAACGTCTCCTCTCAGATGGAGGCGGAGGTGATGGAGCACTTCCTGACCCCGTTCGCGATCACTCACTCCGGCTTTCACGAGCTCGCTAGTCTCACACTGAGAACCCTGCACTCTCTCTCTCGCTCTCTCTCTCTCTCTTCTCGTCTTTCCACGAATGACTAGTTTTATCCTCCTCCCTTTTCCCTCAAGCAGCTCATTTGATCGATCTGCTTGTTCTTCCGTCGCGTGATTGATAGCGCGGCAGCCGGAACCCGAGGCCTTAGGCACTTCGTCGGGAGTGAGTGAGTAGCGTCGCTGCCATTGATCTTCTTATAAATGAAACGTTCTGGGTTTTTTCTGTTTTTTGTTTTTTTCTGACGCATTTTATTGTTAAACGCAGTTCATTAGCGGAGGAGGGGGGCGGGGTGGGGGGGGGGGGATTTATCATAAATGCTTTCAATCAGCTTTACACTGCTAGCCCTGCTAGCACTCGGAGACGAATGACAGACGTGACCTCCAGGCCTGTGATTGCACACTACACTCAGAGCACACGCCTCGTATTATAACTGTTCTCCTTGACACACAAGTACGGGCGAAAAAAAAAAAAAAAAAAAAAAAAAAAAAAAAAACCTAATCTGATTGTTGGGTAAAAAGAAAAACTTAAAAACGTCCAGGTTTTTTTTTTTTTAATATCGCGTCTTATTATATATAGGCAGTGTTGTACTTGCATCATAAAAACACCACTTCGTTATTAGCAGCAAATTTAAAGCATGCTCATAGAGCCATGCACATATGCACACACTAACACACTAACACACACACACACACACACACACACACACACACACATAGACGAAGCCCAATTAAAACTTGTCATTTGACGAATGTCAAGCATATTCATTTTTTTCTCCCTTGTCTTCACCAGATGTTGCGGTGCACCTGCAGGCTACAGTGCTCTCCTTGTTCTGTGGAAAGAGAGAGAGAGAGAGAGAGAGAGAGAGAGGGGCTTGCTGCTCTTCATACTTCTCTCGAGTGCACACAACGCCCTGCTAATGCAGCGAGCGCTACAGGGGAGGGAGCTGCTGACACCCCGACTCTCGGGCACATCAAGGACGCAACCACACCTCTGCCATTGTGCTGGAGTGATGGAAAGAGCAATCGCTCATACAGTACAATGAGTTGGGAAAAAAAACAAAAAAAAAAACAGTTTTTATTCTGTGTGCTGACCAGCACGGTATACGTGTCACTGATGAACCAAGTAGATTTTTTTTATATAAATCCAACAATATATATATATATATAGTACAGGGTGGGCCATTTATATGGATACACCTTAATAAAATGCGAATGTTTGGTGATATTAACGTCCTGTTTGTGGCACATTAGTATATGTGAGGGGGCAAACTTTTCAAGATGGGTGGTGACCATGGTGGCCATTTGGAAGTCGGCCATTTTGGATCCAACTTTTGTTTTTTCAATAGGAAGAGGGTCATGTGACACATCAAACTTATTGGGAATTTCACAAGAAAAACAATGGTGTGCTTGGTTTTAACGTAACTTTATTCTTTCATGAGTTATTTACAAGTTTCTGACCACTTATAAAATGTGTTCAATGTGCTGCCCACTGTGATGGATTGTCAATGCAACCCTCTTCTCCCACTCTTCACACACTGATAGTAACACCGCAGGAGAAATGCCAGCACAGGCTTCCAGTATCCGTAGTTTCAGGTGCTGCAAATCTCGTATCTTCACACCGTAGACAATTGCCTTCAGGTGACCCCAAAGATGTGCCACAAACAGGACGTTAATATCACCAACCATTCGCATTTTATTAAGCTGTATCCATATAAATGGCCCACCCTGTATATACAGTATTTAACTCCAAAGTCTTAAACATCAGCCATATTAACATCTGTTTCCCGACTATACAAGCTACACCGACGTGCTGTTGAATTCTTTATTCTGATTGGTCGATTCATTTAATAGAACATCATAGAATCAAAACACCAGTTCTTTCATTTGTTTAAATGAAACATAATGGTTTCTGCGGGATAATGTACATGAATCATCCAAACGGGCGATCGGGGGTAGATCAATGGTTAATGCGTTGGACTATTGATCAGAAGGTCTTGAGTTCAAACCACAGCACCATCAAGTTGAAACTGTTGGGCCCTTAGGCAAGACTATTCATCCTAAATTTCTCAGATGTAAAAAAAAAAAAAAAAAAAAAAAAAGTGATAAAAATCCCATGTCCTACAATAACTACAAAAATGTCTACCGATTTGTGTGTATGATTGTCTTTTTGTATGTTTCTCAGGGATCGAGGAAGACATTCGCCCAGACTCTTTTCTGTTCTGGCACCTACTTCCTCTACAGTAGATGTCCGTACAGCTGAGCAACAAATACGTCTTGAGTCATCTTTTTTTTTTTTATATACATTTGAAAATACGTACTTTTGTACTTTTGCTCGAGTAGAATTGTAAATGGTAAACTTCTACAGTACTTTTACTTGAGTAATATTTTACCTAGTACCGGACATGTCTACTTTGTCCACCTCTGTCTACGTCATCGTCACGCTAATTCTAGTGTAATATATTTTGTATAGTCAGGACTGTCTTTTTGGGACTAAGATAATCAAATTCCTTCCTGCACTGAACTCCAAGAAAGAAGTATGTGTGTTTATTCCCACTCCTAAACATGGCGTCCTTTTAAAGTCAGAGAAGCAAGAAGCGTTCATTCCGAGCTCATCCATATTCATCCGCTGGAATCGGGGAGCGCGGCATATGGCGGTTTCTCCCATTCGAGGAAGACAAAATCAAAATTGGATTTAACAACCGATTCCCTCTTGACCTCGCCGGCTAATGCGCTTGCCATGCCGGAGGTGCGTGCCACACAGGCGGCCCGGGTTCGGTACCATCGCTCCTGGGTGCTCGAGCCTCTGAGTCGGGTGAGCGCCTCTCGGTGAGCGCTGTTTCCCAAAAGCCTTCCAACATCAAAGTGATTGTTATATCGTAGAGCGAGATTTCTGATACTCTTGATGGTGATTGTTGTGCTGTGGAGCTTTCCAGACACTTAAGCAGGATCTGGAGGCGCACACAACTTTATAATGACAAACAAGAAGTTTTAGGCTGTACCGTATTAGAAAGTTGAATTCTGAATTCTGATTAGCTCTGACAATAACGCGGGCTGCAGCTAAGTCACAGGTTCATAGCAGTGTATCCAGTATTCTCATTTCGACTGTATAGTAATAAGTACCGTGTAAGTACACAGATTTGTACAATGTCGATGGATGAATACGGTGAAATTGTCCAGTGATGTTTAATCGAGCATTTTCGGAAGGAGTCTCCAGTTTCGGCACTTTGCGAAACGATGCTTTATGACACAGAAAAGGATCGAAAGTTTTATGCTGCTATTGCAAAGTTTTGTTTGTTTGTTTGTTTTTTATTCCTTAAAACAAAAACTTTTCCATTATTTCACCATGTTAGATCATCCAAAAGATTTGAATATCTTAAAATATCCATAATGTTCGGTTTAAAGTGGAGATGATTGCTCTGTGCTTTTGTGTTCGAGTATTTGACTCTAATTTTAATGCGTGTTTCATTTGTTTTTGATGAATGTCTGGCCTCATTTAGCCCAAATCAAGGCAGACTTTTTTCTTTTTTTGTTTTTTTCTTTTAGTTTTTGTTTCAATCCATTTAATGCATTTTAATTTACAATAACTGCGAGCACAGATGCATGGTCTCTTTAACAAAAGGAAAAATTGCAGGTTAAGTAGAGATTACACCGTGCTTCGTTTGCCTTGTTCCTCACCTCTGAAGTACAATAGGTCACTAGATAGTCAACAAGTGTAGACACTACTTTCTTTAAAAAAAGAAAGATCCTTTATACAGTACCAGGATCTTATTATCATGAGTGTAATGATGAGAAGTGTCGCTCATTTCAAGCTTTAAAAAAAAAATCTATCAAATGACAGATTTTCTATTTATTTATTTATTTATTTATTTATTAAGAAATAATGGTTACTAATACAACAATTATCTGTCAATAGAACAAGACCTGGAATTAGCGCATCATATCATTACATTAGTCCATTATATCATACAGATGTTTCACACAGTTGCAGTTAGACATTCAATAATTGGGCCTTCCAATGATCTCAATAATTAAACTGGTCTTCTTCCAAGACCGACTCATACAGCAGGTCATTATTTAACTGGATTTCTGCTGTCACTGTCACCAATGCCACGGTCTACAGTCAAGCCAGCTTTACATCAGCATGGATTAAAAGTCTGCCATTCAGGAACGAATCCCCTGCTCCAAAATCAAAACCTTCAAAACCTAGAACAAAGTTTGTAGCTGACCACATCGACGAAGGAAAAGCCTTCTGCTGGGAGGTTTTCACCACCGGAGGTACAGTACTTGTATATTTGGAGGAGTAACACAAGAACCAGCACAGGAAGCAGCTGTTAAGCATGGGGGTGGTGGCATCGGACTTTGGGATTTGGGATTCTTCATTAAAAACCTCAAATCATCAGCTGAAATGTCGACATGTGGACAAAAGCAAGTGTTCCAGCAGGACATTGACTCTAAACGTACTGTAGATCAGAGCTGGGTGTGGAATCGATAACGCAGGCCAACTTTAAGCTTTTGGAGTCTAGATCCTGGAATATCTTTTAGGGGACCATGGCTAAAACTTGGGTTTGTGCCGACGGATCGATAGGAAAGAGAGGACAAAATACCCGAAAAACAAACCTGTCTTAAGCTTGTTGGCTACCAAAAGCATCTTCTAAAGGGGTATACAGTACAGGTGATTGTTAGGTGTGCTGTGTGTATCATTTTTATCTCAAATCAATTAAAAGGGGGCCGGACAATTACTTTGGCCCAGAATATAATTATAAGACGGGTTCGAAAAATTCATTGCAAACCCAAAGCTGTATGCTCATGATGAGTGCATGAACAACCAGGCAACAAAGTAAAACGAGTAGGGAAATGTGAAATGTAATTTACCCAAAGTGCACTGCTTAACAGGACTTTTCTCTGACGTGATGTAACATGTAAATAGATCGCAGAGGGTCGGAGGATTAGCATCGAACATGTCAGTGAAAGGAAGGAAAACTTTCTGTATTAACGGGTTAATGTACAGTTTTTCTCCCACACGTTTGCTGAGCAGGTTAGTGTGTCTGTGTGTGTGTGTGTGTGTGTGTGTGTGTGTGTGAGAGAGAGAGAGAAAGTGTGTGTGCTAGCGCTGATTAAGAGCTGTGTGTCTCCCAGTTGGCTCGGGCCGAACACCGGGGACTCTGGTATCACTGCTGACAGATCACTCTGTTAATTGCTAATTGTGTCCCTCATTAGGTGCGGAGGGTGACAGGTGTTGTTAGTGTGTTGCGAGGGATTTTTCTCTCTCTCTCTCTCTCCGTCTCTGAGACTGTCACTCTCTCGTGATTTGCACTTGCTCCCCTGAGTCACTTCCCCGACCGAAAACGCTAATGGCTCCCAGGAGATATCCCATCAGCCCCATGGCGCAGCGCGACAAGAGTTCGACTTTTGATACTGTGTCGCAGGCGCGTCCCTGGTGAACGGGATCCGCTTTCTCCAGCTTCTGTTTGTTGTTGCTGTTGTTGTTGTTGTTTTTAAGGTGGAACGATGCAGAGTGCTGATTCAGCGTGTCCGGAGTTGATGTCATATGGAAAAAGTGTCATTCTTTTTATTCCATCATCCTTTCGCATGTGTCTTAATGGAAAAAAAAGGACTTAGTGTCTTATGCAGACAGTTCATAGGAAAATATAGGAGGTTATAAGACGTCAACTGTCATTTTCTTGCCATCGTAATTGAAATAAAATGATTAGAATGTAGCCATTCCCAGTGCATCATGTTGTTGTTTTTTTTTCCTTTGCAAAGGGTTTTCCTTCCCCGGAAATTCTCCTGTATCATATAACGTTTCTAAAATTCTGATCAGAAGTTATATTTTATTCATGTGCATTAATTACTTTTGTTCACATTAATCTTAATGTTAGCAATTAAACATATTAGAACTTTTCTTTTGATATATATACTGTAAGTATAATATTTAATTTTTTTAAATATATTTTCCCAAACCTACAATTTAATCTAATAATAATAAATAAATAAATAAATAAATAAATGCTGTAAATCAATCAATAAAATCTGAAAATGGTTTTAAAAATCCCTACTACTTTAGAATTTTATGGGTTTTTTCCTATAATTTCATTATTCTATCGATCTCTCCATCTAGGAACCTCTGTAGTCCAACTAGGGACTGTGAAGGCCAGTGGGTGAAGGTCATTGTATTTATTCCCATTTCACGAATTTCCTCCGGTCATCATTCACACACACTCACACTCATTTACACACTACGAGCAAGTTGGGAACGCCAATTATGCCTAATCTGCATGTCTTTGGAGCGTGGGAGGAAACCGGAGAACGCGGAGGAAACCCACCAAAGCACGGGGAGAACATACTGTAAAAACTCCATGCACACAGACCCCAAGGTGGGAATCGAGTCTGGACCCAGAAAGTGCAAAGTGACAGTGCTACCCACTACAACGCTGTGCTTCCTATTTAATTATAAGAATATCAAAAGTACATATATGTTTCCTGGAGAAGAAGAAAAAACAAAAAACTAAAGTGGGAACAACAGTTTAAAAAAGAAGGCCTCAAGAAAAAGTGCAGTCATGATGTGACTGTAATGATAATGAGTCTCGTTCAGGTTATAAGAGATGTTTTATTATGATGCAACAGTTCTTCTCAGTGAATTAATGGCTTTAGTTTAAAATGAAATGAAACATTTGAATCAAGTAATTTCTCGTAAAAGTAAAATGGAATTTTTAAATTTTTTTATTTTTTTTTTTTTATTGTGGCTTTAGTGGAATTAATATTAGCAAAGAACACAATAGAAATATGGTCACCTTATAAAAAGAAGTCAAGGGGTCAAGTCAGAATAATTCCACAGTCATGTATGGAACGTTCCGGAGTCTGAGAGAGAGCGCTCTGGGTGGGAAGGGGCATTCTGTCCCGACTGTACTGTACTCTATGTCCTGTCAATCATGGTGACACTAGCCAATCGCAGGCAGCTCTGAGATCATGCATGAATGAAAAAGCAGAAAGGTCCTCTTTAGAAAAAGAAAAAAAAAAAAAAAGGAAATATTTGAGAAGGATTTTTTTTTTGATGGGTTACTAGGCATGGATTTTCCTAGAAGGAATTTTTTTTTTTTTTTTTAAATATGTGTAAATATTACTGTATTATTTTTGACCGATGCTTTAAAAGGAGATGTTTTACTACAGGAGCTGATTTGAAGATGATTAGTGCTGTTAAGAGCTCAGCGCCACCGCCGGGTCCCTTCCCGTGGAGGTTGTGCATTAATAGAAATAATAAGAGAAGTGATGATTGTTTGCATTATTAATAATTATTGCTGTGTGTCGGGCGTGCCGCGTCCCCGTGTTGCCTCTCTGAATGCTCCTCTCTGGTGTGCAGTGTTGTCACAGGCTACTAATTACAGCCATCAACTACAGATGCCTTTCTGCCCTGCAGCACTGCTCTCTGATCTCTCTCTCTCTCTCTCTCTCTCTCTCTCTGTGGATATTAGCTCATCCTGACTCCCAGTATTAGCACAGGTATTAGTTTTCCAACCCAGCTGCTGTCTGGAGGTTCGGTATGGTGTACAGGGGCCTCGGGGTTTGTGCACAATGGAAGGAAGTGTGTGTGTGTGTGTGTATGTGTGTGAGAGAGAGCGAGTGTGCAAGGGTTCAGACTCTAATAATAACACCTCTTGACACAGGCCCGCTAATGAACCGGTCTCTCCGCGGAGGGTGTGAATCTCAGCAGCGTATCTTCTCGTGGGAATATGAAAGTGTACGTAGACTAATCCAGTGAGAGTTCTGTAATGCTGAGAATAAAAGACAATTAAACAACTCGGACACGCCCATCTCCGTGTGAGCCGAAGGGCAAGACGTTAAACAGACTATTAAAGAGGATTAAATAAATGGATATTAATATACATACTGTACATTTACTGTAGCGGTCAATGTATTGCCATTAGTTATACAGTACAGTAAGAGTGAACATACTACAGTATAATACAACACATTATGCATCTAGCATAATGTTTAGGCGTTCTCCATTTCACACATATAGCGTTTATGGGCTTTTCATCCCGTAAAGAAATTACAATGCTAGTCAAGAGAAAAGTCTGAGAACACACCTTTCACCTTTGCTTTAAAGAATTTAAGTTGAGTCATGACTCCTAAAACCAGTAACAGCAGATCTCCCGGTTGATTTGAGGCATATTAAGTAATCCTTCAGCCGATTGATTGCTATACTGTAACACTCCATCCCATGGTGTTTTATTCCTCTTGTCCAACAGCACCATATTTACATATCTAACACCGGTTTTTGTTGCTGTTTTTTTTTTTTTTTTTTTTACTCCACTGTTTCTGACAAATCTGGAAATGTATCTCCTAAACGTATTATAATTATACAGTCAGTTCCAGCTGAGTAATCTGATTGGACGAGAGGCATTCTACGAGTGATGATATAGAGCATAATAGCGCTGGGACGTTTAACTATGCCGTACGTGTCACATCACGTCACGGGTGTTCTAACGATCGCTAATTACACTAACTGTCCGCCGCAGCACGGGTGAGAGTAGGTCCGTACGGTCCACAGTACTGAGGAGAGAGCAGCTTCCTGCCAAAACCCACATTTAAAACCAGTCTTGGAAGCACATCCAGCGAGAAAACACATCTGATACTCAGTCTCTGATACTTACTGTAGGGACGCCGGGGCCTGGAGCCTATCCCAGGAGACTTAGAGCACAAGGCGGGGTACACAGGGTGGCAATCCATCGCAGGGCACACACACACACACACACACACACACACACACTCATTCACACACTACGGCCAATTTGGGAATGCCAATTAACCTAACCTACATGTCTTTGGACTGTAGGAGGAACCCGGAGGAAACCCACCAAACACGAGGAGAACATGCGAACTCCATGCACACAGAGACGGGAATCGAACTAACCACTAACCATTACGCCACCGCATTCAACATTCTTCAACATCTCCTTAGTAATCACTTTTAAATTGTTTTGAATGGCCAAAAGGCTGCATCCCAAATTCTTCTATAGCCCCTGATCAAGGGCACTACTTGTGGGTGGAACAAGGGACTGTACACAGCAAACCCGGGGTTCATTAAACGCTATTTGGGATTCAACCCCAAAACCCAAGAAGTTACGTATTATAAAACAGAATAAGTGGAAATATAAAGCAAATCTCGAACGGTTCTTATGAACTGTCCACCATCTCCATGGTTTATTCTGCTCACTACATACTGAACACTACAGTAGTATCGGTAAGATTTTAAAACTACTTTCAACGGTGTTAATTACACTGTCGGTCGCCAGCTCTGACAGTCTCGGTTAGTTAGTTCCGCCAGTTGTGCAAAGATGTGCTGATGGAGCAAAGTAACTGGTTGAAAAAACAAACAAAAATCGATTGATTGTTGATTAAAAAAAAGGTGTTTGTGGAACTGTTGTATAAAAGCGATATCATACTCGAGGCCATGCCGTTATGCTGAATATCAGCACGGCTGTGTTGCCTTTTGCACTTGGGCCTACAACCGCATCACACATTCAGTACAACAGCACACTCTCTGATATGATATTGTTTGATTAAGCATGTGGCATATGTGTATGTGTGTGTGTGTGTGTAACTGTGTCAAGTGTCAAGACACATCACAGCATTCGAGTGCTATCTTTGTTGATGTATGTGTGTTCCCGTCCATCCAAGGAGTACATACAGTGTGCGTAAATGAACGAGTGTCACTCTCATCTACTGGACTAATTATCCGTCATAATCGGAAGGGCAATTAGGCGAATTAATCCTCAGATCGTACACAGAGGTGTTTTGAAGATGGAATGACACATTAGCTGATGGTGGGAGACGGCAGTGGGCCTCTTGCGCGCCTCTCATCTGTCCAACCTAATGCGTCGCTCTGACGTTTATTACACTGATCTTAATTGCCCATTTTGATGCAGCGTTACCTACGTTTTCGGCCAGCACGTGGGTTACTCAGCGCTTTCAACGCAACTTTACCAAATGTGACTCTTGGAATAACCTGGAAGGCTCACCTGAGTGACCACGCACTGTGCATGTGTTGGCGGCCACGTGCGGTACGAGGGTTCCAGTCCTGCAGATGGTGCTGTTAACAGTGCATGAGAATTTCAGTGACTAGAGGAAAGTCATGCATGTTGAAATATATCATCTTGAGCGTGCCTCATTTGCTGTGATTAATCATAGACTTCAAATGCCTAGTCTACTGTAAGCCTATGTAGGTGACAGGTAACAATTTGTAATTCAAACAGAATCCTTCCCATAGGTGGGGCAGTGGTGGCTCAATTGGTGAAGGCTGTAGTATACCTTTGATACCACTCTTTGTTTGATTCCTCCTCCTAATGCACTGTTTCAGACAGATCATGTAGGCATTGTGGTCCACCTGCTGGGCAAGGTCACTGCCTTACACCTCCGAGGTGCATCCTTACCTTGGGTTACTGTCTGTGTGGAGTTCTACAGGTTCTCTGGAGGTTTCCTCATGGTTCTCCAGTCAGTTGGCTTGGCAAGATTGCCACAAAGTTTGAATTAATCTGTGAGCGTGAGTGTGGGTTTGCAGAGTCTCGCCTAGGCAGTGTTTTCACCTCACCCAACCCAAAAAGATCCCAAAATCCACCAACTAGAATAAATTAGGTACTGAAGATGAATGAATGAATGAATGAATGAATGAATGAATGAATCCTACTTTGTCTGCAATTCTTCTATGAAACTTTGGGAGGCAGGAACTTGAGGCTTAATAAGAATAAATTGAAGCGATGAGCCATCACCACCCGGCTGAACATTTTCTGGTCACACTCAGGGTCCAGACTCCCAGGCGTCCTAATGGCAGCAGATTCTGTGTGCCTTGCATGTTAAGGCCTCCAAAATGGCAATGGCAATGATGTCATAGTGCTTGGGCCCCAATTAGAAAACAAATTGTGTACTGTATTTCCAAGATGGCCATCATATTAATGCTACAGAGTTCAGCTACACTGGTGGCATGGTGGAGTGGTTAGCGCTCCCGACTTGCACCTTCAGGATGTAACCTCTGTGTCCATGGAGTTTGCATGTTCTCCCCATGCTTGGTGGGTTTCCTCCAGGTACTCCCGTTTCCTCTCATAGTCCAAAGACATGCAGATTAGGTTCCCAAATTGCCCATAGCTTGTGAACGTGTATGTGTGTATGCCCTGTGACAGATTGGCACCCCGTCCAGGGTGTACCCCGCCTCCTTACCCTAAGTCTCCCGGGATTGGCTCCAGACCCCCCCCCCTCACCCCCGCAACCCTGTAAAGTTTTGCTGTGTCCTAAAACACATTGAGGATCTTTTAACCTGAATATTCCTGGACGGATTTTGGATAAACTGGGATCATATCGTCAACTCCATAGTGGTTGAAGATTTTTCCCCCGGGATGAAACGATGAAAGGAACAAGCCACCTGAACAAGCACAGTGTCGTTAGTATGCGCCGTGCTAATGGCCTCACCAGAAAATGAGAAGCAGGATCTAGCTTGTTCTTCGACAGCGACGTGATTTGCCCAAACCCGTCCTTTATGTTCCGTCAGCATGCTCGGCTTTCGTTATGTCAGTCATAATAAACATTAACTCTCCTTCTCGTTGCGAGGCCGCATGTGTGTACATCTCTCTCTCTCTCTCTCTCTCTCTCACTATGACGTGCGTTGCTTCTCTCCTGGCAAACTCTATTTAGACAACCTGGTAAACATGCCCGTCTTCATTCATTATTCTCTCCCTCATCATGATCAAGCCTCTCAATTTAATGAGGCAAATAGATATTTCTGCAGTGATTGTCTGTCTCCCTCCAAGTATTAAGAATATTAAATGGACACATCTGTTTTTAATTAGGAGCTAAAGTCACCCCGGCGCTGCCTTCCATTTTAATGGACTTTGTGAGCAGGTTTATTTATTTATTTAATTTCTTTTTTATTTATTTACTCTATCAGGGATGTTCTGCAGCTCGAGGTGAATAAAAAGAACTAGTGCATCAAATCTCACCGGTGGAAACGCACCTAACGGATAGACACTCCATTTCCCAAACATCGCTCATGTCTTCGAAATGTAAGGTCAGAGATTACCTTAAGGATGGGAACAGGCTTCAAATGTTATAAAAAATACAATAAATAAATATACAAACGTCTGGTCGTTGCGACAAAGGTAATCAAAATGTCGAGGAAGCAAAAACACGGGCAGTCCTGGCAGCTTGGGGGAGTCACGGAAAGGTTACTCGGTGAAGCGTGCTTTTGCAAACGTGGCATGTGTAGAGGAGACGAGAATGTGTGGACCAGGATGGAGGGATGCAGAGAGAGAGAGAGAGAGAGAGAGACAGAAGGAAGGACAGACAGATGTAACGAGAAGGAGAAAGAAACAGAGAACTCCAACAGTTACAGTTAACTCCAAAATTATTGGCACCCTTCAACAGTCAATCAATAAACAAATGTGGGATAATTTCTGTTTTTTACAGTATATGATAATTGTTGTGTTTTCTTTCTTAAGTTATTGGTACCCTACAAAAAACATTATGTAATTTTAAAAAAAATCTTATGTTACTAAATTTTTGGCACCCTAAACAAAAAATTCTGTAGTTACAAAAAATGTATTAAGTTACAAAATTATTGGCACCCTAGAAAAAAAATTTCTGTAGTTACAAAAAAAATGTGTAAAGTTACAAAATTATTGGCACCCAGGAAAAAGAAATTCTATAGTTACAAAAAATTCTTAAGTTACAAAATTATTGGTACCCTAGACAAAAATTTCTGTAGTTACAAAAAAATTATTAAGTTACAAAATTATTGGCACCCTAGAAAAAAATTTCTGTAGTTACAAAAAAAAATGTGTAAAGTTACAAAATTATTGGCACCCAGGAAAAACAAATTCTATAGTTACAAAAAAATTCTTAAGTTACAAAATTATTGGTACCCTAGAAAAAAAATTCTGCAGTTTAAAAAACATGTTAAGTTACAAAATTATTGGCACCCATGAAAAAAATTTCTATAGTTACAAAAAAAAATGTGTAAAGTTACAAAATTATTGGCACCCAGGGGAAAAAATTCTATAGTTACAAAAAAATTCTTAAGTTACAAAATTATTGCCATCCTCAAAACAAATTCTGTATCACCACCCTTGACCATCACAACAATATCCAATTCCATGTGCAATTCCATTTAGCATTTATAATAACGTCCACTCTTCTGGGAAAGCTTTCCACAAGATTTCAAACAGGATGATGATCTCTTGATCTGTTCCTATGGTCTAAACCGAATCTAACTGAATAGGGGAGAAAAACACTGCAGGGTGATAACTCAACACCCAGTTCCAATATTGATGGAGCTGAGGCTTTCTCAATGTTTTCTTTGAGCTGTTCTGTTTTTGCTGGCGTGTAAACGCGTCCCAGCAAAGGGTCAAACTTAAGAACCCTTTGGGGGATTTTTTAAAAATTATATATAAATATGAGTTTGTGTGTGTGTGTGTGTGTGTGTGTGTGTGTGCTGAGAAGACGAGTGTGGATAATGATAGAGGGATGGTGAGAGAGGAATAGAGTTAGTGAATGAGACACAGAAAGCGACTGAGTGTACTGGGAAAACAGACAGGTGTCAGACTCGTCTCTCTGTGGACCACAGAGATAATTAGACGCAAACACTCAGGAGGGGCGCCGTGGAAACATACGCACACACTCTCACACACGTGCTCACACACGTTTTCTCTGAGCTCCACCTGCCATCTAGTGGAGCAGAAAGGGGCCTGATCATCAAACGTATGATTATCTTCTGCTGCATGATTGATTTTTTTTTTGTAATTAACAATCATTCGCTGCCTTGCTCTACACGGAGTCATGTCTGTGCATGTATGTTTTTATATACAATCAACGTCCACTTTATTAGGCACACTTTGCCCTTCAGAACCGCCTTAATTCCTCCTGGCATAGATATTACAGTACGTACAAGGTGCTGGAAACATTCCTTAGAGATTTTCTTTATCCATATTGACACGATAGCACATCTGTAAGGCGAATCTACTGGATTGAGATCTGGTGACTGCGGCGGCCGTTTGAGTCCAGTGAACCTATTGTCATGTTCAAGAAACCAGTCTGAGATGATTTTAGCTTTGTGACATGATGTGTTATCCTGTGGTCATAAAAATACTCAGGTAGGCTGCGGCATTTAAACCATGCTCAGTTGGAACTAAGGGGCTCAAAGTTGGCCAAAAAAACGTCCTCGACATCATTACACCACCAGCAGCAGCAGCAGCTTGAAATATTTATACGAGGCACGATGGCGCCATGTTTTCATCTTGTTTACGCCGAATTCTGACCCGAATGTCACAGCAGAAATCGAAACTCATCAGACCAGGCAGCATTTTTCCAATCGTCTATTGTTCAATTTAGAAGCTACATGAGGCCATGCGAACTGTACTGTAGCTTCAGTTTTCTGTTTGGTGTAGAACATACTGTATGCTTTAAGGCTGGGCTTTCAGAGATGTTCTTCAGCATACCTCAGTTGTGTAAGGAGATGTTCTTTGAGTTATTGTTGCCTTTCTTTCAGCTCAAACCTGCCTGGCCATTTGGCCATTCCCCTCTGACCTCTGACATCAGCACGCCATTTTCACCCAGAGAACTGCCTTCACTGGATATTGTCCCTTTTTACACCATTCTCTGTAAACCCTAGAGATGGTTGAAACCCTAGAGTTTCGAAAAATACACACATGGCAGTGCACCAACAACCATTCCACGTTCACAGTCACTTAAATCGACTTTCTTCCCCATTCTGATTGGTCAACTCGTCTTGACCACGCCTAAATGCATCGAGTTGCTGCCATGTGATTGGCTGATTACATTTAGGCACTTGGCAGACGCCCTTATCAAAAATACAAAAATAACTAAGAATCTGGAACAATAATCTCTGGTCAGTGATTTTAATCTTGAATAGGTCGGTTCAAGCTCACAGGAAGGCTACTGTAGGTCAAATAATCATTCTTTACAAACATAGTAAGATACAGAAATGCATCTCAACATACAATTTCGTGGCTTAGTGGTTAGCACTGTCGTCTCGCATGTTCGACCCCTGCTTGGTGCGTTTCCTCCAGGTACTCCGGTTTCCTCCCACAGTCCAAAGACATGTAGATTAGGCTAATTGGCGTTCCCAAATTGCCTGTGTGTGCCCTGTGATGGATTGGCATCTACCATGCCTATCCCAGGGGACTTAGGACACAGATCCAGGCCCCCGTGACCCTGTACACAGGATGAAGCGGTATAGACGATGAGACGGCGACATTTTAGAGCACAAATTTGAGGGGACAGTGGACTCGCGTAGTTCACACTGTCACCACCAGAGTGCGCTGTAAGACCAGTTCCAAAACAACCACCTCACCATGCAGTCACATTGCACGATCAAATGTTTATCATTTAAAAAGAGATTGTTTTCTGTCAGAATTTTCATATGCATAATAGAGAAATGTATTTTTCACCGAATCGTTTTTATTGTTTTCGTCCTCTGAAACTGCACTTCAGAGACCACAGTCGTGGTTGTCTTGTTGCCCGATTGATGCAGACACCGCGGGTGAAATTTTCCCAGTACGTCTTTTATCTTCGTTCCGTCTGTCAGGCCTGGAGAATATCCAAAAGAACATCTTTATTATAACACCATGATTAACAGATGAAAGCTGAAAACGATTAAATAAATATAATTTACAATATAGCGTGGCAGCGGAATATAGCAACTGCTGGAGTGGTGTGTCTAAAAAAAAAAAAGAAACAAACATTTGGCATCCTATAGTTAATCAGAAAAAATAGATATAATGTAGGCTGGACAGCACACACACACACACACACACACACACACACACACACACACACACACACACACACACACACACACACACACACACACACACATACACACTCACTCAGGGACATTTATAAAGTGTACGGGGGAAATAAGCATCCTGCATTTGCAGTACCAGTCAAACGTTTGGGCACAAGTTAGGATTTATTTTTGACATTCTAGAACAAAACTGTGAAATAACACACATGGCATTAGGTAATTAAGTAACAACAACAACAACAACAACAACAACAGTCCGGTATGTCCTTATTTTAAGACATGAAGTCATGGAACGGTTCTTGCAAGAACCCATCAAGCTCCATGATGAACCTGGCTCTCATGAAGACCTTCCCAGGAAAGCAAGACCAAAACTTACTGTAGCTCTGCTGCAGAGGAGACGTTCATTTAGAGTCACCAGCCTCAGAAATCACAGATTAACAACCAGCACCTCAGATTAGAGCCGTTATGAAGGATTTACAGAGCAGAAGTATCAGATATACATCTCACTATCACCTGTTCAAGGGAGATTATTGTACGGTATATTTTGGATAAACGCCTTCAGCATTGTTTTACAGTGTAGAAAGGAATAACAATCAGGAACGACCATGAAAATGGGTTTGTACTGTACTGTACCGTACTGTACTGTACATCCTTCAATCATTTTCCAAGCAGGGGTTTTATCAAGACAGAAATTGTCATGTCCAAGACCAGGACCGGACCAGGTCGAATCAAAAGGAGGTTGATTGCTAGCACAAAAGAGTCAAGATTCAGCTTTTACTTCTGGTATGGGGGAAAAAAAAAAGGTACTATAATAAACTAAACCGGCAAACCAGTGGCTTAGTGGTTAGCACTGTCACCGAACACCTCCAGGTTCTGAGTTCGGTTCCCGCCTCGGGGTCTGCGTGCGTGGAGTTTGCATGTTCTCCCCGTGCTTGGTGGGTTTCCTCCCACAGTCCAAAGACGTGCAGTTCAGGTTAATCGGCGTATCTAAATTCCCAGTTAGTCTAATCTGCATGTCTTTGGACTATCACGATATCTCTAGAACACTATTTCCATTTAGAATCAGCAAACACTCGAACCTACTGTAGCTTGATGTCAATAATCTCACTGATATAGGTTATAATTCCATATTATTGGTTAAAGTTCTTTGGAGGGAGGGGAACTGAGGCGTATTCATCTGTGACATGCCACCAGCTGACATTGTTTTCATTGCATCACTGGAATATTGGAAATATAATATAGCGTGCGGTAAATCCGATTCGATTTCATCACTTTTTTTTTTTTTTTTGCCTCCTAAACTTGTGTCCTTGCCCAGAAAGTGAAAAGATAAGTAAACAATAGGTGCTTTTCAAAAAAAATGAAAAATAAAGTTTTTCAGCTTTTCGAAGCGCTCCCCTGAGACCTGAGAAACCAGCCGGAGGCAGCGCTTTTTGAATGCGCCCCCGTTCGCCCACCATGCAGCTGCTTCCTGTAGGATTACATGCAACACTGGCAGTTGACACAAAACTTAGAGTGAAAGCAGAATTTGTGATTTAAAAAAAAAAAAACTGAACAGAATAATCAGGAATTGTAACTACATTTGTTAGTTCTTTCTTTCTTTCTTTCTTTTTTTCCTCTGCTACATAATCAGCACATTTTCCACGTGCGTAGATACAGATATCGTCTCCGTGTGTCATCTTCACGTGTCTTATGGTCACTGACGAAACAGGAGCCAGTGGAGCTGAGCACATTCACGCCTGCCAGTCGTGAGTCAGAGCTGTTTTTCGGAAAAGAAAAAAAAAAACAACAAGAAAAACAGAGGGTTGAACCTTCACGCGTAAACATTTAGTGCTCTCGCCTCCCTCTCGTGGGAAGCGTTTTCGAGCTGAAGGCAAACACGAGCGTCACGATTCCCCGCAGCATTCACTTTCACTCTTTCAACGATTAGACTGACAATGTGTTGGAGGTACCAGTCCATTACCTGTCAATACATAGATAATAAATATAATAGGAGGAAAAACATGGATGCAGTTCATGGAATCATTTTAAATTTAGATGCTAACACTGCTGAGTGGTTGGCACTGTCGCCTCGCACCTCCGGTGTCCGGGTTCGAGTTCCACCTCGGTCGGTGTGCATGGAGTTTACAATATATGTCCTCGCCATGCTTGTGGGTTTCCTCCCACAGTCCAAAGACATGCAGATTAGGCTAACTGGCGTTCCCAAATTGCCTGTAGTGTATGAATTAGCGAGAAAGTGAGAAAATGTGTGTGTGTATATGTGCCCTGTGATGAATTCACCTCGTGCCCTAAGTCTCCTGGTATAGGCTCGAGCCCCACCATGACCGTGTACACAGGCTAAAGAGGTATAGACGATGAGTGAGTGAGCGAGCTAGCGATGCTAACACTGTATTCTTTTATCACACTGGTAACATAGCAACCTAATACAAGCGATTATTTGCACATTTTATGCTAGTCTCATGTTTGCCATTCTTTCTTTGGTTGTTTACATCTTGCATGCAAATATGAGAAAACCAAAACGCTCCAGGGAAAACAACGTAACCACAACACTACTCTCACCAGGCCTAGCGGAAATCGTCTGTTTAACTAGCCTGCCCTCTAGATCGAATTTATCACCGCTAATGCAGGTTGTTGTAGCCTTCCAGAATGAAGACGTGACTTGCCACTGGAAACACGAATTAAGTTGGTAAAACTCATCAAATTTGAGGTAATCAGTTACATCTCATTTTTTTAAGTAGTGATGTTTCCAATTTTAAGTAAACACAACAATCAGTTTTTGAGTTTGTTGAACTCATTCATATCAATTGTTCTTTACTTAGTCTAACTCATACTATTTAATAGCAATTATATATTTTTTTTAGTCCACACACAAGCTTGGCACAGGTTTTACACCAGATGCCATTCCTGACACGACCCTCACAATTTTATCTGGGCTTGGGACAGACACTTCATCCAGTGGTTGGGAATCGAACCCGGGTCTTTCACACGGCAGACGAAATTACTGATAACGTCAGACACAAAATCGCTAGTCTGAAAGATTTTAAGTTGGTGGAACTTTAAGGTGACAGTTACTGTTACGTAAGTACTTACACTTACTTAAAATATCACATTTGTTCAACTAACTTGAAAAATGTCATTTCTACCAACTCATGAATACCAAAAAGTTCTAAATGCTCATCAAGGTCTATTAATTTGAACTAATTGTAATTATTTAAGTTAACAGTACTCAATGTGTTTAATCGCTTTGAGCATCAGGGTTTACAGTGGAGATTTGGAGGCTGAAAATTTAATTTGAGAATTTGGTCTGCAGATACAGCCGGAGTTAATGTACTGGAGGATGTCCTAAAAATAGCCCAAGTGAGACTAATTTTTCACTGGTAATGCTCGTTTTTCTCGCTTGCCGGATTGACTCGTGATCTTCATTAAAGGTTACGAATCAAAGGAAGTTTGAGGTCACTAGATGGAAAAAGCCGATACATCCAAAGATCCAAAGGCCTTTTTGCACGATCTTCCCACAGGATTCCATGTGGAGGTGGTGGAAAAGTGTAACTCTAAAGGAACTAAAGCAGTCTACCAGGGCACCTTCCTGACAAGAAAACACTCTGTTAAAGAATTCTCTATAAAATCTTAAACGGACAAGAGAAGAAGACAACCTGTGCTGTGTACAGATTTTGGAAGCAAAACTGCTTAGCAAGGTTTGAGAGTTGCCTAAAATATACCCTATCCCTGTTTGTGTAATCCGTAACATCCTTCCTCATTCAAACGGCTTTGCCAGTGCTTGAGCAAAAGCCAAATGCCATGATTGCGTACAGACGATCCATGAAACAGAAGTCTTTCTATTCGTCTGCGGCGAAACAGCAGTGGAACCAATTAAAGATCAAAGTCTGCACTCGAAGGTAAAGATACAGTCAGAGGTTGACTTGACAAGCATATCCGGCGAGGTCGGACTCGTTCGGGGTCGACGCAAACGGCAGCATTGAAGCAAACAGAGCTCTGTTGTGCGGCAAAGGAAAGCAGAAGAAGGCTCGCAGTTTCCGCCGCCCAAATGAAGGACATACTATTGACTTGATTCCAAAAACAAGCGGGCATTGTGTTATTGACCGAGAAAAACTCTCAGTTCTTCCGTGACTCTGTTAGTGGAAAACATCCTCTTTTCTACAGTTCAATCCCAGGACTTGTCATTTTCTAAGAAAAGCAACACTGAGGGTTAATCCGCAGTCACAAGGTCAAAGAGTTTGTTGGTTTTGGCTGGTTTTCCTGCAGATAACTGGTTTAAACTGTTTGCCATGACTCTTAAGACCATGCATCGAAACTGGCATCAGGACCCTTGACTTCTATATCACGACACAGAATCAGATTTAAAAAAAAAATTTTATTCTGCTTCTTTCTCATCAAGGCTCGGATGACTTTTTGACCTCCATCTGGGAAAACAGTTTTGCGCCCAAAGACGGCATGACGAAATTACAGCCTCGATCCGGACGGGTATGTCTGCCGTAATGACTTGTTCCGGGTGTTCCCAGCTCAGACAGCTTCGAATGCTAACGCTGACACCTTTACCGAGGCGAGTTTGCCGTCTCGGATAAAGTTCGCTGTCTAAGATAAAAGCGCGAAAGAACGCCGTGCTCCGGGCGTCCGACTTGGTTGCCGGTGGGGTCACAAGTTTAAGTTTGAAACAGAGCTGATGCGTGACGACTCTTTAGACAGCTGTCGTTGCTAAAAGCAGAAAATGGATGTTCGCACAGGGTCATGTCAAAAGATTCGTGCCACATTAAGCCTTTTATGAAGCGACTCGCATAAGCAGGGACTCTGTTACGTTTGAAGGAAACCAGACATACACTCAAGGCACTTCTCTACCGTTATTTTATTCCGTTTCTTTTTTTTGATGAGCTGGAAATCAAAGAACTTCTCGGCCGAATGGCTTTTCGTACAGGAATGAATAGGGATAAAAACCAACCCCATTAGCCAGAAAACGGTGGCTGCTTGTATTCAGTGCTGCCCATCAGACTGAGCAACAACAGGACGATTAAGAGAGGTCACTTTTGCAGCAAGTATTTCACTGAATGTGAAATACTCCTTTAATAAAAAAAAAAAATCATAATAATAAAAAAGACTGCTAACGTTTTGACTCCAGGGCTCTAAACTGTAAACAAGAAGATTTAAATGACTTGTTACAGCAGCACCTCTTCAATCAAAGCTGACGGCGAAAGCCACGATGATAATTGAGAGCCAGCGAGGGCAGACTACGGGGTGAGAGCGAGCATGCACAAATAAGCGTTCGCGCACAAAGAGGGCAGGCTGTTTAAAAAAAAAAAAAAAAAAAAGGATGCTATGATTTGTAGGAGCAGAGGGCTGATTGGAACCGAGCCTGGATTTACGAGGGAATCAAACCATCGGCAAGAGAACCGAAGGTCCTGGATTTGGACGTCGATCTTGGACACCGCTTTGTAAAAGAGCGCCGTGTGAACTCCGAGGCTTTCTGGCACCTTATAAAATGAATGTATTGTGAAGAGTAGATCGATGGTGGCTTGGCTAAGGCAGCCCAGCTTGTGATTTATGTGCTTTGACTTGATTGATATTGTCGGCGTGGGCCCATGAGCGCTCACACACACACACACACACACACACACACACACACACACACACACAGTTTAACAATCCACAGCACACCAGAGCGAATATTCAGGATCAGGCATGAAACAAACTGATGTATTCAGTTATGCCAGGAGCTCTATACTTCCAGCCACATGCACACACACGTGCGGATTCAGACCAAGGCTTTTGGCAGAGCTACATCCTGGCACTCTTTGTGTTTGGATAAGATTTCGCGCTGCCATCAATTGTTGGCCGGTTCTGTTAATGTTCCGCTCACTCAACCGTGTTGATCCAACGCAGAATCCAAACTTGCAGTCGGGAACGACGTCCGCCTTTGCTAATGTAGTCAAATCTAAAACAAAGGCTGACGACTCGCCGGCTACAAGAGTTCCTCACAGTCATCTTTATAAGCGTTACAGTCTTACTTTGTAATAACATTTACAGAGGAGAGACCCATTCATCACAAAGAAAGCACAAAGCATTCTATCGGGCAATTCGGCACCCTTTCCATTTCCTAAAGCTAGCAGTGCTTTGGTTACCGGCAAAACAAGCTTGTGCTAATTCCTGTGTAGATTTTAGGTGTAAAAAATAAGGACTTCATATTTTGCATTTTAAGAGATTAAGGGAAATCTAATGACCTGAAGTGTAAGTAACCTTGCAGTGAAAACATAATGCAGTACATGTACTTGTACCATGATGCAACGTTTCCATATTTTCCATTCTACTAAAACTATGTTAAAGATGCACATCGACCTTAACAAGTTCTTTTTCAATCTATCCATGTTCCTTACGGTATGTGCCTGTGGGGTCTCGGCAGCCTGGAGCCTCTCCCAGGGAACTTATGAAACTTTCACGCTCTGGGCCCAAGCATGAATGCCAGTACACTTGACCCCAAAGTATGGGAACAAGGTGAACACTATGTATAACAACCAGGCATACGGTAGATCGGCCTTCCATGCATGAGTCCACTTGAAAAGGTTATCTCAGGCACAGTTTACAGTAGCACACAGTACTCATACACATGACTCGAATCAAATATGCAACTAACTACTGTGCACCTCAGCACGGAAATAAACCACTGATAAGAACACAACATCAGCAGTGCTGTCTGTCCTCTCCAATCTCATCCTCTGACCTATGCAGCCATAGCTGATGAAGTAGGAAGGCAAGCAAGATCCTTGGGTCTGTGTGCCTGGTATTTTCACGTTCTCCCCATGCTCGGTGGGTGTCCTCCAACAGTCCAATGATGTGCTAATTGTGTGTGTAAGGGAATGTATATTTCCCATGACTGATTAAAGGAGGAGGGGTCAATGGAAGGCTGAAGATACCTTCATTTGTAAAAAGAAGCAAAAGACGGCAATCAACAAGAATAATGGCCATCAATAAGACAGACAATCATGACAATGACCAAAGTATATCGTGACCAAAACGAGACCAAGTCTTTAGGAGTCAAAGCCAACAACTTATATGGTTAAGGCCAAGGACGTTTTCACATCAGGGTTCTGGAAGTCTGGTTCATTTCGATCACAAAACAACAACAACCCAGAATTCCACACTCCGGCTTGATAAGGTGGCCCCAGGGACGGATCGAATCGGATATGAAAGCCAATCGCACCCAAAGTCAGAAGAGGATCGCTGTTTGAAATGCAAAGTCAAGTGCCGTCTGTCTTCTTTGAAATCTCTGTGTGCACATCCTGTATCGCGCCAATCTCATCCACTGACCTAAACTTAACATAGGTGGTAAACTAATGAAGAATATTAGATATAACGCAAACATTGACTTCTTTATAACCTCCTTATCTTTGTGTTCATAGGTGGTCATCGAGGTGCACACTACCAGCTGCTGTATCACAGAGGACAGAGAATAAAAATAATGTGAATGCTGGCCAGTTGGGGAGTGGGGAAGCAATCAGTCCTGGGCACAGTATGCATCAATTGTGCCTTGTGTGAAAACGCCCCAAGGCTTTAAGGGTCAAGATCAAGTCTTTATAGGGTTGAAGCCAAGTCTTTAGGGGTCAAGACCAAGTCTTGATAGGATCGAAACCAAGGCAGGATAACAACAGGCCAAGACCAAATCTTTAATGGACCGAGACAAAGTCTTTAGGGGACAAGACCAAGTATTTATAGGTTTGAGAGCAAGGCAGGACTAGAACAGGTCAAGACTGAACCAATGTGAGTCCCACACTGGGGCAGAGGGAGTGGTGAAACCATTGTAGAAGTTAGAAGTGAAGCAACTAATTGAGTGTGAAGCAGGACGTGTGACTATCCAATCATGAAATTAATGCTAATAAAAAACAGACAATGCACCAGTGGTTTAGTGATATTCCTACAGTTGACCACGTGCATCAAGCCACTCACTCATCATCTATACCATTTTATCCTGTTAAAAGGTTTGCATCTTGGGGAACGAGACAGGATGCAACCCTGGACGTGCACATGGGGGAAGGGCACACACTGAAAAAAAGCTCATTCATGTCTAATCTGCATGTCGGTGGACTGTCGTAGAAAACCCTCCAAGCACAGGGAGAACATTCAGACCCGATGTGGAACCCTGGAGGTGCGAGGTGACAGTGCCAACCCCTACGCGACGGTGCTGAAATAATACCCAGAGTAAAAATGAATATACTGTGTTAAAGTGCATATACTGTAGACACACAACAATGCTGTATTAGCATCTCCTCCATCACAGTGGCTCATACAGGCAGGCAGAGCAATAAGCTAAATGCTCACTCAGTGGCACGCAGACACACAGGACAGTAGACAGCGGTGTGTGATTCCATCCAGAGTGACAGCAAGCTTTATCGAGACAACCGCAGGCTGTTTCCCCAGCCGCCCGTCGCGAACAGCGCTGCGGTCAATAGCAGTGCGTTCGTCCTGCCAGATCTGATCCTCTGATCTTCTTTGATGGCTCTAGACGTCTCAGATCCCTCAGGTAAAGGCCTGCCTTGCTTCCACCTGGCTGATAAAAATCAGTTTGAGATTTTCATCGCATCTTTTATTTATCACGGCAGTTTTGCAAGCTCACAAGTACGTGCCAAGTGTTATTCAGCTAATTGCCTCGAGGTTAAGCCAGGTGGAGAGTGTGTGTGTGTGCATCATTTCTCAGAGGTGTCATCACTGAACATCAAAAATGCTGACACAAGGACTAAGAGTTCAGTGTTCTATGCTGTAATGGCTGTTTTCTTTTTTCCCCTTGCTCATCTCTCTAGTCGGTAATGACTTTTTACATCATAGCTTGATTTGCATTTTTCCCCCATATGATTTTATATATATATATATATATATATATATATATATATATATATATATATATATGTTTTTTTTTACATACAGTACATTGTCTAATCTGATGAGTAGTTTGCAGCTAACATTAAAAAAGGGAGCCATGTTTGATTTGTTAGTTCTTGACAGATACTAAAAAGGCTGTCTACGTTCTTGTTTTTTTTTTTTTTTTTAATAAATGAAACGCATGCCTCCCAGTTTATAATGCGTGCAGTCACAAGTTGATGAGACTCGTGTTCCAAGAATGCATTCCAAAAACAGAGGTGTGATTTCACATACGCGGGAATTAGTCGGTTCAAACGGGACCCTGGTGGTTCTTCGTGCAGGTGAGGACGCAGAAATAACACTCAGGCGTGGAAGAAAAACAACCTGCACACAGCGAGAAGAGTCTGAGCGAGCCGGTCTCGGCCGGATTCCGATTCCCAAGCAAATTCTGACAGCAAGGAGGAATCCGATTCGACCCAAGTGCAGGAAGAGCATGGAAACGTTGTGTACTTTTTTAAGGATAAGCGCAGCATGATTTGTAGAATAAAATGGAACTCAGACGCGGGGGTTTAAACTGAGCCAAATAACATTGATGTTTGAGGTTTGAAGAAATGCCATTTGTTCCAGATATACGGCCTGGTTCTCTGTCTCACAAAAGTTTTACTACTGTCTTTTCCAGATAATGTATTTCTGACCATTTTTAATTAATATTCAGATATACATTTTCTTTATGAGACCAAACCAAATAGCGAACAAAGCAAAAAGTATGATGTTCATGCTGGTTCTGACTCACCAGTCAGACTTGAAAAACTAATAGGAAGCATACAGTACAGTCTGGTTCAAATGACAGAAAAAAAAGCGTTAAGCTTGATTAATGTTTTTTTTTTTTTCTTTCAAGTTTTAAAAACACTTCCACAGAATTCTACAAACAAGTTCAACAGGATCTAGACAACGAGAATAACATTTTTAAAAAATCTTTTCACCGCATCACTATACTATACATGTTGAAATGAAACACATACCAAAGTCAACAATAAATTTAGTTTGAATATGAATACTGAAAAACTGGTACTGAAAGTGAAACGGTGCTTACCTGTAAAAAAAGCTTTTGGCTTTTTTTCCCCCCTGTGCAAAATAAATTCATGATTTGAAGAGTAACACACTTTGAATGAATTGCTTTTATTCAACACGGTTTATTTCAGAGCTTTCAGGAAGTCACGGGGGTAAAAACAAAACTGATATCTTGTTTTCAAAACTAACCCACTTCCCCTACTTGTATAAATGGTTGAACTACAATTAAAAAGACACGACTTTTACAGCACTGAATTGTATCAAACGACAATGTTTTTTCTTCCCCGTTCCTTGACGTTCCGCTTATCGGGATGAAAACTGGCATGGGAGTGGTTCACTGGGTCCGACAGTAGACCGGCACACTGAAAAGACCGACGAGACGAGACGAGGCGGGGGGCTGAACACCGGAGAAGGCGACAGACTCGTGTGCCGTAGTTAGGCAGGCTTAGCTTAGGCAAAACACATGGAAAGGATTCTTCCCTTCTAGCAAGTCAGTAAGCAAATTCTTTCCCAGAAAGTCTAACTGTACCCGTGACAGTAACGGTGACTAGGAGTTTACCCATGTACCTCTAACACACATTTCCTCAGCTGGCTGTTGTCTGAAGGTAACGTGTGTTTCATGGAATGACCTACGAGTGGCATTTCTCCTTACTGCTCGCACGAATAAAATATTCTCTTTAAAACACAGCTGATTATCTTAACAAAATAAATCTTCTCCAATAAAATGGCGCACATAGCAAAAAAAAAAAAAAAAAAAGGTAAAATCTCCATATATATATATATATATATTTATATCTTACATACATACACATACTGTTTTGGCAGACAGAACATGACTTAAGTTTGTTTTTGTAAACAGCTCGACTCATTCGTTCTCGCATTTGTTTTTCTTTTTCTTTCTTTCTTTTTCTCGTCTCCAGGTTCAGGTCTCTGAAATCCGTTCGGTTTTTGTGCTTATAGGCGGTCCCCGGAGCGAGGCCCTGTAAGTGCTCGTCTGAGTTCAACACTGCAGTGAATCACGACACTGTGCCAGCACGCTAGCAAGGCGATCAGCAGGCTCTAGAAATAAAAGTAGTCCTGTTAGACTACCCTGAGCTTGGGTAAGGAAGGTTTGGGGTTTGGGGTTTGGGTTCGGGGGGAGGATTTAACAAGGCTTGCTGAGGCACTTCGGCCCAACAGGTAAGGAATGATACTGGAAAAAAACAAACAAAAAAAAAAGTGTAGCAGAGACACTGATTGTGTAACAGCCTGATTTCCTCTTTATCAGTAGATCACTCTACTTTTCTCTACGATACGTCACAGTCTCAGTAGGGCTTCATGAAGCCTTCAGTTCTCCTCGTCGTAATCATCGTCGCTGACGTCCTCCTCAGCCGACGCCCGCTCCGGAATGGCTCCCAGGCTGCGGTTGGATCTGGAGTCGGAGCCGGACGATGTTACCCCTTTGGCTAAGTTGCAGGTGAGTGCGGCGTAATGCACCTGCTTCAGGTTCTCCAGCACTTCGGCCCGCGCGTGCTTCAGCAGGTCCGCCTGACCCTGGAGAGACAGCGCCGGGAAGGTCAGTGGCACAGAATCGTATTAACAAACGAGACAAGCATCTCAGAGAGGCACACATTGGGAAAAGAAAAGAGAAGAAAAGAAGGAGCTGTAATGTGGTAGAATTATCAGACGAAAAAAGAAATAATACCCAAATGAGAATTTTTTTTATTGTTCTATTACGAAAATAGTGAGATCATTATGACATTTTATGTATCCCTAGGGGAACAGAATGCAGTTTGCAAACTGGCTAAGCAAAAACAAATATGTGTAACCTAATAAGAAATGCAAAAAAAATTTTAGGCAGACTCATTTCTGGAACTGTCAAAGGAATATATATATTTTTTTTTCCTAAAATCCATCCAATCTAACAAGACACTGCAGTGCTGACGCACTTGGACTGACTGCAAAGTTGACAGATTTCACCGTCGATTAACCTGAAACGCTTCCACAGTCTCTCTCGCTCTCTAATTAATTATGTAGTCTGGCAAAGCTCTTTGCCAGAATAAACAACAGGAATGACCTTACAGGAAACGTAAGGGCAGCTCAAAGGCCAGCTTTCGCGCAGAGTGTAATGTTTAATTAGCGCATGCAAATGTGATTCGTGTTAAGGGCTAAGTAGTCATTATTACAGTCGAAAGGCCTGATGATATATTCAGCATTAAGTAGATATAATTACAAGGCAGAGCATTTAAACTTTTGATTCTAAGTGAACTAAATCTCCGGGGTCGGTCACTGTCCGCTTTATGTCCGTATCTATTATGACAGGTTTTTAACGGTTAAGTGAAACAGCTGTTCTCCTGCGGTTATCTTAAAACACACTAAAGAGCAGCTGTTTCATTTTTCTGACTAGGAATCATGATCATGTTGTTGGGATATTACAACAGAAATGTACTTTATAATTTAAGGTGGATTTCTGAAGTGAAAAGTGTACTTCACAGTGTATTCCTTCACACCAGGAAGCCATGGAAGGACAAATCATTTTTCAGATTTTCAGAATAGACACGATTGATCTGTACCGTTCTCAGGAACGATTGCTCCCCGCCGCCACTCCCCCTGCTGGCCAGCGGTCACTGTAGGCACACTTGCATATTTACACTCTTCGATACAGCAGGTGGCAGTACGCAACTACTTGGTTTGTGAGCCGCCATTAAATACAAGCAAAGAAGAGAACCAGGGAGTTGAGCTTTGAGATGCCTAATGCCGATGATATTTCAGAAAAAAAAGCTTTCACATGCCTTCCTTCTCTATCAGCTGTGGCCATGTGGGTCACATGATGAGATTGTTGCGTGCTGAGCGGTTTCTGAGAAGTCAAACAGCACTGATGATGTCACGTCTAAACAGAGATCTACGTCCGTCCTCAGGTACGATTGATTCTGTATCTGATTCGATCCGTGCCCGAGTACGCCGTATCGGTTTCCGAGAACACCTTTCGAAGTGGAACGCTTGTGTTCACACTGATTTAAATGAACCAGACTTTGGAGTCAAGAGTTCTCGAACGCGATCCTGCATCAGTAAAGTGTAAACGCCCTAAATCTTCAGGGACAATCAATGTCCACTTTACGTCCATATCTATTTAAGACAAGTTTTTAATGATTAAGTGAAACAGCTGTTCTTCTGAACAATCCTAAAAAGCAGGTGTTTCATTTTTTTTATGAACAGAAATCATGATTATTTTTTTTGGGAATGCATATTTTTAACACCAGAACTATGGGAAAGGTTTTGCAAAACTACAGCTTCAGTGTCTATTCCTCCACACAAGTAAGCCATGAAATGGAAAAAAAAAAAAATCGTTACATATCATACCAGTATGCTCGGTAATCCACCTTGGAACAAAATCTGCTTTAAAATCAGTTTTTATCCACTTGTGTAAGCTAACTTGACCAGGAAATAAAAACAGCACACAAATCTGTTCGCTAACAGCTGTGTTTGTTGATGCTGGTTATTTAGAAACGGCTTCTTATAAATAGCACCTGCTTCAGGTGCCGTTCTGCAGAGGAGGCGTCGGTGACTTCTAGACTGTGTAGCCCTCGGTAGTTCAGAAAAAGGCGGAGTGTAAAGTGAGAGTGACTGGAAATGTGGGGGCGAAGAGAAAGAGAAGGAGTGGGAGTTTAAAAAAAAAAAAAAAACGTGGGAAAGGTCAGAGAGAAGCAAACAGGAGAAAAGAAAGAGAAGCAGTACATGCAGCAGCAGTCACCTTTAGTATGGTTATATTCCAGGTGAAGCTCTCCACTGCTTTGTGGAGCTTCCTGCCTTTCAGACCTTCCTTCACCGCCATGTCGTGAAGATTCTCGTGGAACTCCATAGCTGTAAGAACCATAGCAGTAGAGAGGAGGAAAAAACACCACAGGATTATTTCATTTTCATTCACATAATAATTAGCACAGCTGTGGGTGTGGAGTTGGAGCTGTGTAATATTTAATGACATGTTTTATAACCTACACATTCAATTTCATACACAACTGAAAATCTGAAATCCGTCGCTGCTTTTGTTTTGGTGTCTGCGAAGATTCAACACTTAATTCAACACTTAATTCAACACTTAATTCAACACTTAATTCAACACTTGTTGTGTTACAACAACTTCTAGATTTATGGCTTATTCAATGAGCAAGACGAAAACAAATACAATATACTTTAACCCTACAACATCCTTATAAAGGGAAAAATCACTTTTTTTTTCCCAAACAGTTGAGAGATCACTTCAGGGTCAAAGTCTCAATATAGAACAATGAAGAAGTCACATAAAATGCGAAATGGTTGTCTGAGGTCAGGGGAAGCTCAGTCACTAAGGTGTTGGCTGGTCATCAGAAGCTCCCAGGTTCAAACCCGAGCACCACCAAGTTAGGCACTTTAGCAAGAGGTCCTTAACGTTTATAAGATAAAAACGTAAGTCTCAGGGGCGCAGTGGTAAAGTGCTCACCCTGTCACCTGGCGATCGCTAGTTCGATTCCCGGGTGATGCTGTAGCCTCCCGCAGAGAGAGAGAGAGAGAGAGAGAGAGAGAGAGCTGATTGGCTGAGGTACTTAGCACTATCACATCAATCACGGCACTACAGCCAGTCATGTGTGTCTGTGAGCTCGCAGGAGGAAGAAGCGGATAGCGCTGTCCTCCGAGTGTGTTACGCCGCCCCCCAACGGTGCATGACAGGGAGGAATTGGATACAAATAAATTAGGGAAAAAATCGTGGAAAAAATGCCTAATGCCGTAATAAATAATTTCGGGCATTAAATTCACTTTATTTACTGTGCTATGCTATAAAGCAATGGAAAAGGTATACTATTTAAAGAGACAGTGGCTATTGTGATTTTTTTTATAGCGTAGCATTTCTCAACCAAGTGGTAGAGATGGCTCAATCACATTAAGTTCATCAAGTTTTTCAGTGTCATATACTGACTCAAAATGTGCTTTACCAAAATGTTGATCAGAGCGTTAAAGGGTTAAGTAAGGCATAAAACACTTGCTTTGTGCTTTTCTAGGAAAACAATCAATGACAGTATGGTGTAACATAGTAAGTTAGTCTTACAAGCCAGAAATGGATTGTTTTCCTATTTCAGTATTTTACCTCTGTTATTGTTGTGATACTCCTAACAGAGCAACTTACAATTTTTTTTTACATTTAATCAATAGCACACGCGAGGGAGTGCTGTTGTGCTTGAATATCAACACAGCTGTATGCATGAGGGAGCAGCCTGAGCGCTGAAGGCATCACAGCCATGCTGATATTCAGCAGAACAGCCAAAGCTCAAGTGTGATATTGCTTCCAACACAAGGCAAAATCACAAATCTATCTGTGACCCCTATTCAAGTGCCCCCCTTGGTGTGTGGCACAAGGACTGTACATCCTACATCGCACATTAGCTTTCAGTTTAACGCTAATTAAGAATTAACTCCAGAACCTGGAAGTTAATGGAGCTGATACTCTAGTACCTGTAAGAATTTAAAACTAGTTAGATAGGTCTGCCAATTGTGGAAAGATATGTGTTGGCAGGGCACATTAACACAATAAATAAACAAAACAAATAATAATCTACCTCACAGCTGTACTGATATTCATGACAACAGCAGTTGCTCTCGTGTGATATTTAGTTATTCTGTTACAAAGGAATATTTATAAAGAAATATTTCTTTATGGTGTACACCTCAATATTTTCTTATTATTTTATAGATGTGCCTGCGACTTTGCTCGCATGGAATTTAATTGCAAACTCACAAGCACATATTAAAAAATGTACAGCGCCATCTGTTGAATTTTGGAATGAACTGAAATTTGAAGTTGTCAGACTGTGTTTATTAAGTAGAACTAATGATTGTTTATTCAGAAATGAACTAATGATTTTTCATTCAAGGTTGTTTTTTTTAAATTGATATAAGGGCGTTTTCCATTAAAAATTCAAAGTTGCATATCTTCTCTTCCCGTGGACCGATTGTGATGAAACAAAGCCTATATGTTACCCCAAGTTTGGCCAAATACACCAGTGAAAATACCATTAAAATTCATTCAGTAGTTTTTACGTGATGCGTGCACAAACAAACAGACAGACAAAAATTCCCAAAACCATCTTGATGTTTTCTATCACTCATCTTACATCCCGCCAAATTATTTTATCACAAATCACTTCAATGTACAGACACGCCAACTTTACAGTTTTATTATATGTATAGATAGATTGGGAACTCCAAATTTGCAACCTGTTTGGTCAAGAAGTTGAGCTTGAGATTTTTTTTTCCTAAAAACTTTATAAGCTCTGCTGTGACCAAAAAAACAAAAAACAAAACAACATGCCAGCAGCAGCACTTGTCTGCAGTCCACCCACTTCACTTCACACAGACATTGGAAAACGTCTGCTGACAGTCAAGCAAAAAAAAGTAAAAAAAAAAAACACACAAGCAGGCCAAGCTATCAAGCTAGCGAGCTATAGGCGGCATGAGTGACAATCCACAGGCGTTTTCAGAGTGCTCGTCTAAAGTCAGATTCTGACAGTGTGTGTGAACAGGTGGCAGAAGACGTTTTTGCACACTGAAGCGACTGCCTATATTTGTCCGCATGGGCACACGAGCATTACTCAACGTTCTTTCCACATCGTGTTACAGAATGAAAGGTTATTACATCGGTTAAGATTAGCGGCAGTCTCCACTCAGCCGTGTTGTATTTAATGTTTAACGTCCAGCGGGGAACTGAAATCAGGAGTGTGAGCACTCGAGGGCAAACGAGCTGTAATATGATGAGTGACATGACAAACTGGTGGCTGATACACTCATACAGTAACAAAAAATAAATAAAATAAAAAAAGCTGGAATGGGAAACAAAGGCAGAAGGAAAAATGAGCTTGAAAATGTGTGCACAGCAGAAAAGACATGGAATCCTGTCGAGCTGCATTAGTGTCGAAGCAGGAAATATAGAACGGGCGTGTCACCTCGAGAGCTATTTGCATTTATTTCCGTCATCTTTTCCACAGCGGTTATGACGTGATGATAGAAGAGAATGCTTTCTGATATTCTGTAATACTTTGTCAAGTCTGTCTCAATCAACTCAGAGATCCGTGTGTGTGTGTGTGTGTGTGTGTGTGTAGGACTAACAAAAAGAAAATGCATCTACAGTATAACTAACTTCCGGCCTCTTGTCCACTGTGACACAGACGACGTTCACTCCGACCTCTAGCAGACTTCCGGAAAGACCAAAGATACCGTGTGGCTGCAGAGAGCCGGCGATTGATCGTCATCTCAAGACCAAGATGTTTTTCGAGCGATAAACGTAGCGCGCGTCATGTCTGCTGATTGTGTCTAACGTCCTTTAACCTCTATGATCTGCATGAGAGTGAGAAGAGGTGCTTCTGGATTTAATAGCGCATGACTGTGCTGAGGATTGGGGCTGGCAGCACATGCCTCTCGTGGTAGGAGTTGCCTAGCAACATACTGTAGGACGGGAAAAGAAAAAAAAAAAAGAAATCCATGCATAATTCAGACACGGCATGAATGTGCGCACTGTGAAGAGACGCACACCTCTGAGACGCCCTGAGAATCGCTTGCGAGTGCACGCACACGCACACACACACACACACACACACAAAACAGTCTACCTGTTTAATGAACGAATTTAAGTAAAAAAAAAATATATATATATATATATATATATATATATATATATATATATATATATAATTAATAATATCAGCACCAGCCATAACAAAAGTAATCTGAAATGTTCACACATATTCATAAATGAACACAACCAGCTGTCGAAGAAGAATGAGAGTGGAGTGAATATTCATCCCTCACATCCAGTTGACATGAAAGTGTATATCCTTTAATGAGGATCGAAAGCGGGTGAAGAACAAAGTGTCCCTAAACACTCAGGCCAAGAACATGTCACGATGTGACTAAATCCCACACACTTCCTAAACAATAACACAGATTACATAAACCAAACACTATATACAGTACCAAACGATATACTGACTCTAATATCTTTTCTCCCACAGTGCTGTTAAATTCTCACCTCTGACTCGATCATTTTGACTATCAGTGCACTCATTCTACTGGGAGTTTCTAGGGTGGACTCTCTATATAATCTACGACTAAAAATGAACGGATCAATCGATGCGTTATTGAACGGAGTAAGCGTGTGGAATCGTTACTATTAGAGCTGTGAAGAAGTGGTAGACTTTCGATATTCTGCTGCATGCTCCTTTCCAGTAGATGGTGGTATTGGTAACTGTCCACAAACCCGAAAGAAGAAACACTGAGCTCCCCAAAAAAAATAAAAAATAAAAAGTCCGCAAGAGCTGTTTGAAGAAATCTTTCAGTTTTAGATCGTTCGCGTCTGTGAATCGAAATAATTCTCTATCGGAAATTTACTCATCGAGTCAATGAATTGGATTTATTTACTGTGTTTATTGTAATATTTCTGGAAGGAGTTTCCAGTGTCAGCACTTTCTAATGCCCGATGACTTTGGTACAGAGATAGCTCCTGTAGTTTAAGTGATAACGGGATCTACAGTAACTTGCTCAGATAACAGTAAATACATAGAATGGTACAGTATGAGGCTTTTGTTGTGTAATAAATCATTAAAAAAAAAAGATACTTGTTGACAAATAACTGTGATATAAAAGTAAATATAGTTGAGCATGGCTCAACTGCACAACTTGTGTGGATTTTAGGCATGCTAAGACCTATAAAAAGCCCCGGACGCTGATGTCACTGAATATGGCATAAGTTGAAGGTATTGTCATGGCCAGAGTGTGTGTGCAGGATGTACTGTATGCTGATGTCATTGTGCGAGGGCCGGAATAAAACACGTCAGGACTGAGGAGCGATACCAGTGGTGGTACAGTAACAGTGACACTAACACTGCTGTGTAGAGCGCACCGTTGAGGTGCAATAATTTGCTAATTGTCTGACTATCAAAAGTCACAAGGCTTTTCTGTTGGCATGGTGCCCTTTTTTGTTGCTCTAATCGTCCTTTCATTCTGCACAATATCATGAAATATCATAATAGTTCATGATTATACAATATTTCGACCTCAGGCGCACCTTGGTTTTTTGGCTGCGCTCAGCTCCTGTAAAAACCTTTTCAAATGTAATAAAAGATGAATGTAGAGCATGAACTACAGCACTCATGGAGCAGAGCTGTCAGAGAGATCAATGTTTCCTGATGATTGTGTTTTAATAATCTGAACTTTTTTTGAGCTCAGCTCTTGGAGAGTTTCCTGCGCATTTTGTCCACGGAACATTATGTCCTGGCCACGTGGTTTCTAAAGACTGCACTGTAATTAAGCAGGCACTTCTGTTACACTATGGTCTGTTTCATTACTCTGGCGCATCGATTGCTGAAACATCGGTTAAAAACGTCTCATCGTGAGCGATTGATTTTAGTCGGCGCTGAATTACTGCGCTTCCTCACGAATGTGCGTTTGCGCCCTGTCCAAAGCATTATTTTAAGAGACACCAGGCATCCAGATGAAATTATGGTGCAACAAGCGTGTCTGTGTTTGGCATTCCACATTACCCCAAGGGCCTTCTGAATCATTCAGAGAGACGAAGCTGTACGAGTGTGTAATAATCAGATCGCTTTGTTTTTCCCTCTGGAAAACTACTGATGTGGCATTAGTTAAATTCCCGGGGTTACGTACTCGTTCTCGTTCTTTTGCAAATAACGCAGAGAAATTCATTTTGCACTTACTCATCATGCACCCGTGAGATGGCGCTGAACAAAATAGTCCTTAGCGAAATTAATTTTAAAAAGTTGTATGTTTGACCATGCTGTGTTTGATTCTGTGCTTGTTGATACATGACATGTCACACAAATCGATCACTATAGTGAACTAAATAAATTTTTCCCCATTTCTAACCACTACAGTTACCACTAGTGCCTTACATTATCCCCACTACGACTACAGTTCGACTAGACTAGAGTTCGCGGCCTCAGTTGTTAGCGGATTTTTCCTTAGAACCTAACTGATAATTGTTTCGCATAAACCTCAGCAATTTCGCAGAAACCACAAATACCCTCTACAATTTTTTTTTAACTTTTTTTTGGTGGCAATTTACAGTATATAATTTATCATGCGCTTTAACTCTAAACTATTAAGAACAATATAATTTACTAATTTTGTAACATAAATATTAACGTGAATTTTGCTAAATTTCCATATAAAATATAATGGTGTATAAAGTTTTTAATACTGTAGAGAAAACACAAAGCTGTGTCATCGAGGAAAACGCGGCTTGGGGCGATAAATTATTACTGCATTTACCCTACAGTACTAAACACAACAGCGCTAACCAAAGAAAACACGCTTGCCTGAATTACAGTACATATACTGTAGGGGTAACAGCTGTATTTTACATTCTAGCACCGCAGGAGACACAGCAGTACAGTACACAGGTTTACATTCTTTTTTTTTTTTTTAAGGTTAATGTATTAAACTGAGATTGAAATTAATATTGTACTACTCCTATTGTACTACCCTCATTACTACTACCACTACTGCTATTACTTTTTAGTATATTATATTTCAATTTCTTCCTGTTTTTCTCACACTTTATGACTGAAGGTCAGCTTTTCACCAAAACACTCTGCTGCACCTGCTCTGTTGAAATAACAGTTTTATTTCTCAACCTACACAAATCCAAACGGAAATGACTGGCCACGGGTCAGAAAACGTTTTGTTTTGCACGGACGCAACAGGACACGTGAAGCGTTCATGGCGCAAATGCAGCAGTACAGACAGACACGTTTCTTTGTTTTCTGATAACACAGAGTGACGACTTGAAGATTTCTTAGAGTGCTGACTGACGTCCTTACGCCTTTATTTTGTCACGTTTTTGTCTGTGATTAAAAATGTTTCATTTACGTGATTATTTGCTGATCTTACCTCACCGTTCATGGAGGTTTAAACATTTTTTTTTTAATGCATCTGCTTCGTGACTGATGCGCACCTGTCACTCCTACAGTATAATAATCTATACTAATGGATTTCATCCCCATGACTCCTTTTTGTTTCTAGAATCACGTCATGTCGTGGTGAAACGCTAGCACTCTGGATTGTCAGGGCATCTGATCTGATACGACGTAAACGAATGAGATTCAATTTGTCCTCTTGCAGCATTTCACTAATGGATACGCAGGCATGTAATCTGGATGGAAGGAAAGTCATTCTTTCGCATTTCTTTCTGATGCTTTCTTGGCTGAAATGAAATAGTGTATAAATAAAAAAAGATTAAAAGAATAAACATCTGCCAACAGCAGGACAGGATCATGATTCGGTGAAGGAACGTAATGTTTTAGAGCGGGGGAAGGAGTTTACCAGAGAACTGGGATGTTTCATTAAAGTTATGTCTAAGCAGTTTAATCTAATAATGGAAAAATAGAAAATATTACACATCAACAGTCAAACCTGTCGATTTAAATGAATTAAAATAAGAAATGTCTGTTTTGCAGGTTCGAGGAAAGTGACTGAACGCTACATAAGTTCTGACGGTTTCTCAGATTCCATCAGCCGAGATCAATAGGAGCCTCTGCTGACCTGTCGGATTGATCAGCTGCCAGTCACGGTAACCTAGCAACAGCAGCAGCAGCACATAAACGGTGGTGATAAAAACAGGGCATTCACTTCTTGCCCTGCACCTCTCCACTTTCAAGGTTTATTACACGGACTGAGATGCATTGCTTTAAAGCCTGTTTTCTTTTCCCAACAGGCTCGTGTTGTAGAAAACAGGCTTTAAAGCGAAATGTTAACAAAATTCATCAGCAGGAGTAATGATGGGATGATCAGTGGTTTTAATCAATGATCGTTTGATTTCCTGTTCATTTCGAATGATCGACTGTTCATCGTAATGTTTAAATTCCTAAAATAAGCATGCCGTGTTGCTGGGCAACTGCTGCGTAGCAGGAACACACGTGCTTATTATGCATAAACGTGCACAAGCTCATAAAGCGGCTGTGTACGGCTAATCATTTAATACTATTACTATAAGTGTATGGCGAGCTGGAAACTAGCCGTACGGCTTCACGTGTGAATGGAGTTAAATTTGAAATAAATACACTGTAATTTTGAAAGATACTGACTAGAGTCTCGGCATTTTTTGCACGGAACAAGGGACGTGGAATTTGACCCTGATTACTCACGCTGTACTGTCCTTGCGTTCACCTCGATTATCCATAAGTTTTTGAAACGATATGATACGGTCCCTCAACCAGAACACTACACAGGACTAAAACATTCATGTACACTTTGCACAGTACACACTGCACATCTATGAACATTACACTTCTGCACATTATTGCATATTTGCACTGCTAAAATTGCACATCCCTTAACTTTTGAACCTTGCGACTTTGAACACTGCTCACCTGCTAAGAACTGGACAATGCCCACTCACACAATGAGGATAAACTGTTCGCAATTCACACTTCCACCATCTGGGTCATTTCAATTCCATTCCAATCATTTCAATTCAGATCTGTCTCCTGCACATAATGTAAATGATACAATTTTTAAAAGCTAAGTTTCTATATTTCTGTAGCTTGTTTTCTATATATATTTTGTTTTTTTGTTCCCTTTATAACAAAATTTTCTACTGTCTGTCTATTCTCTATTTGTTCTCTTTATTTTAAGGTCACGGGTGGTCGTCTAAGCATTTCACTGCATATCGACAAAATTAATTTGAATTTGATATATCAAACAGGCTTGAAAAAAAAAAACTAAACATAAAAGTGTCACTGTACTGTGTGGTTAAACTGATTCGAGTCAGTTATTACTGATAAATGACTATCAATCAATTATCGATTGGTTTACTCAAACCGATGGTCGATTATGAAATGGTTACTGGGTTTAATGAACTTCTCCTCTGCAGCAGAGGTAAGTCTTGGTCTTGCTTTCCTGGGAAGTTTCATCATCGTGCTTGATGGGTTTTGCAAATATACTTGAGACAATACTGTTCTTGTAAGAACTGTTCCAGAATCAGCTGACCTTTGTGCATTTAAATAACAACTGACTGTTGTTGTTACATAATTACGTAATTCCATGTGTGATATTTCATAGTTGTGAAATCTCCAGTATTTTTCTAGAATGTAGGAAATAAATCACTGAACAAAGAATATTGAACTTTTGACTGGTACTGTATATAGTTTAAAGATGCAACATTTCCAACTGTATTGGTAAACTACATGTAGAACATGATCAAAAACAATAAATAAAAAAAAACAAAAAACAAAAAAAAAACATTGACCTGCTGAAAAAACAACAACATTTGTATTCATGTTTTTATGCATCTGATGTCAATAATTTTCTGGACACTTAATTTTAACTGGCCACTGGACATCCTGGAAAGTGGAGATTCGTGAGCATGGGTGTGTGTGTGCGTGTGGGGGGGATTCAAACACAGAACTTTACTAACCCTCTCTTCGAGACTTAACCTTGAAAAATAAAAAATAAATAAAAACTAATGAAGTTTTAATGACTAAACACAAGGGGGCATAATGTCATAAGAAACTAATCAAAAACAGGGTGGCGTGATGTAGCGGAGCAGAGTTATCGTTTTTACTCCAACGTGTTACACTTCCTGAAGCTTACAGGTTTTGGTTAATAAGGAATCTTTGAGAAATTTTCACTATAATCAGAGAGAGAACTACGGTGAAAGCTGCACTTATTAGAAACTTAATCAGCACTTTCTGGCCATGTGTGACTGCTTTTACTGCATCTGAAATATTTATGTCTTGCTTTGGACTGAAATCCGTCTTTGTTTGAGGTTCTTTGTTTAATCGGACGTGAATCGGAGATGAACTCGATCAATATTTCTGCTGCTATATTAGACGGGATGATGATATTTGATATTGATACGCAATATAAACTGCACATGCAATATGAAGAAGAAAGATTCCATGAGCCTGTAAGCGTGTTTCCACTTTGGTGTTGTGTTGTGGCAGGCCGGCGTGTCGAGCCTGTGCGACACGGATGGAAATGATCTTCAGGCTATTGTTATTATTGGCGTTAAAGAGCGGCGTGGCCAGAGCTCAAAGCTGCAGTGTCGTCTCCGTGCTTCGCTATCCATTGTGTTTGTTCCATTGTTTGCAGCTCGAGAGAGAAAACAACAACGACGAGCCCGTGAGAGACGAGATGAGAGCAGAAATTCAAACCAAATTCTACGACGCACTTAAAAACAACACAGCGTGCTTAATGCTTAATAAAATGCGCTGTGGCCTTTTCTTCTGCGTCACTCGCCTTTCATGTGAACGCAACTGAAGCTCGTCTCCACCGATTGCGGTTTGCAGCTGTTTAACTCGTCGCAGGTTGCGTGGCTTTGATACTGCTGCGCTGGATCGAGCAATACATACTTACCTCTTTGTGCAACCGACAGACAAACAGAGAAGACATAATGTCTGCCTGAAAACTTTTCACAGCAGGTTATCACTCGTGGAAAGAAACAAAACATGTCACAAAGCATATGTGTGTGTGTGTGTGTGTATGTGGGGAGCTCTTGCGTAACACCCAAACACATAATTAGACCGGCTCTCTTCGAGCTCAGTTTCGGCACAGCTGTAACACCGATTGTTGTTTGTTCTGTGAAAAAATAAATAAATAAATAAAAACCGTCATAAAACCCTCTCGCTGTAATTAACACTAACTCACCTGCTTTCTGCACTTGCAGTATCCTCTCGTAGACGCCGTCCGAGTTCTCCAGCAGCGTCCTACTCGTCTGGACCATCTAAAAATAAATAAATAAATAGGAATTCAGCACAATGTCAGCCTGTTTTGCTGCAATCAAACACACCGGCCTAATAGCTGTTTAATAGTGCAGAGATGACAAGCTGTGGTTTCCTGTTCTCGATGTGCTGTTTACTGCGTTACTGAGGAAAAATAATCAGGTTTCATTTTTCCTAGCCAGTGCATACGATGATTAAGTGAGAAAGGTGAACGAGTTGCACGGTGAAAATGTTGGACATGCTGCTATTTTTTATTTATTTGTTTACATTTTTTTTTTCATTTTAAAGGGCACCGCGCCCTGATAATGAACCCATGCATGCTCGATATTAAGAGCTTATTCAGAGAGATGATACTCTATCCAGGGCCATCCTCGATCAGCTCTCAACAGAGTTATATATTTATATATGGTCAACATATTCATGCTTTACAGGTAATCCTGGCACTTTTAACACTTTTCCTTATATTTTTCCTTAGCTTTACGTTTCCTTATTCGCCTGCTACTCTATACGATTTATTTTGGTCTGTTGAAATAATGGCGATTACCTCTAAAGAAACACACCAAGGGGTGTGTATCATGTGTTGATGAAGGGAAAGACATGAATACCGCGTTAATATCCAGGTCAAACACCTTCTGTGAGAAGGCCTGTTGGGATTTATAAAAATGCACTACTGTACCTCTACTGTGTGCGAAATAGTCATACTCTAGACAATATCAGGCTAATGAGAACTAAACATGTTTTTCTGTGAGGACATTACTGTAGTTTTACACAGACGAGTCTAAGAGTTGAGGTTTTCCACCTAAGGGAAAGCCTTAGGGACGGAATTATTATTTCGTCATTATTATTTCGTCATATTTGGTGGTTTGTCTAATCAAATAAAAACTTTTTTTCGGTCGTTTTAATTTCAGAAGAGAGGAGGGGAGAACGATAATCTTGGGTAAGACGGCAAAAAAAATAATAAAAGTAATAAACAGGAACTTGTTTTGTGTTGCTGTTCACAACATTAAATGCAACTAAAAACAGATAAATAGTACAATGTGCCTGCGTGTTATTGCAAAATAATCAACCTTCTGGTACTAACAGGATCTGTGAACCGCATAGCAATGCGAAAACAACTATGCCACAGTCTGTGTCACCCGATTGTTATAGAAAAGAACCAAAGAAAATTTCAAGCAAGTGTCAAAAAAAAATATATTACACTATATATATATAAATATATAATAATATATATAATAATATAATAATATATAAACTGTATACAGTACTGTACAAAAGTCTTACGCATCATATTATCTGTAGTACACATTTTGTTATATAAGTTTATTATGTCTGCATTATTATGTACAAGACCATTCCCTACAAAGATCCACTAAAATTAATGAATAAATAACATTAATGAAGAATATTTGCATGCCTGTAAAGAAAGCGACATATTACATGACAGAGCAGTTTTCAGATTGGGGGGGGGTTTGTATGAAAATAGAAAGGAGCGAGTGTGACGAAGTTACCAAAAGAACTCATATTCTCCAGCATGCTCAGTAAAACCTAACAGCTGTTTTACTTAGAATACTGCACACATCTGTATCGAACATTACCGCTTATGTTTCCACACCAAATATTGACCGTTTATCGTTTATGTTATTGCTTAGTGCATTTTATAGAAGTTTATTTTAATGTAGAAATGTTTTCAAAAGCATCATTGCATATGGCTTTTGTTTGGATGTTCCCAAGACTTTTGCACAGTACTGTAAATAAAACAGCTGACAATATTTCCTAAATTCAAAATATCACTATTGTTATTTAAAGTGTATATTTTAAGGAAAGACATCATCACAATGCATCAAAATAAACAAAGATCATTCAGGATTTGCAAAGCTTTAATAACTCAAATACAAAATTTTAAAAAAGCAAATAATTTTTGTGTTAAAACTGTGTTAAAGCTTTGGCTAAATAACATTAAGAAATCAGTATCTGGTGGAATAATAACCCAGAATTGCAGTTACAGCTTTCATGTGTTTCAACTCCAGTTTTTCACATTGCTGTTGGGTAACTTTATACAAAAAAAGCAAACAACTCGGCTTTGCTTGATACTTTGTGACCCTCTATCATCCTCTTGATGACATTCCAGAACTTTTTTAGAGTTTTATACATAGTCTGAGTCAGCCCAAAAAAAGTGTACGGTAGTTAGCCCACACCCAAAAGTACAAACGTTTGGACACACCTTCTAATTTAATGCTTTTCTACATTCTAGAACAATAATGAACATTCTAGAAACAATACTTTTTATACTATGAAATAACACACATGGCATTGGGTAATTATTATGTAACAGCAACAACAACGGTCAGTTTATTTAGAGTTACCAGCCTCAGAAATCAGCATTTAACAAACAGCACCTCAGATTAGAGACGTTACTGTATGAAGGCTTTACAGATCATAAGTAGCAGATACATCTCAACATCAACTGTTCAAAGGAGGTTATTGCATATGCTATTTTAAGTTTGCGACTGCAAGTTAATTGTTAATTTTTAAGATATTGAGATGATATTGGATAATTTTGTGATGTGTTTCTTTATTCCAACATTTCATATTTATTACACAATTATTTTAAAATTATGATTAAACTACAGGGTGGGCCATTTATATGGATACACCTTAATAAAATGCGAATGGTTGGTGATATTAACGTCCTGTTTGTGGCACATTAGTATATGTGAGGGGGCAAACTTTTCAAGATGGGTGGTGACCATGGTGGCCATTTGGAAGTCGGCCATCTTGGATCCAACTTTTGTTTTTTCAATAGGAAGAGAGTCATGTGACACATCAAACTTATTGGGAGTTTCACAAGAAAAACAATGGTGTGCTTGGTTCGAACGTAAGTCTATTCTTTCTTGAGTTATTTACAAGTTTCTCTTTGTTCACAGCCATTGACATGTCGAAGAGGTTAACACGTGATGAGCGGATCGAAATTCTGTTGATATCTGGTGAACGCAGTAACCGGGTCATTGCAGCAGATTTCAATGCAAGACACCCTACGAGACCACCCATCTCCCATGCTACAGTTAGCAAACTGCTTGCTAAGTTTCGTGAAACTGGTTCGTTGCTGGATTTGCCAAAATGTGGACGCATGAAAACTGTCACTAATGAGCAAACATCAGTGGCTGTCCTAGCTTCATTCAGCAAGAGCCCACAGCGTAGCACTCGCCGCACGTCACTGGAGAGTGGCATTAGTCGAACATCCCTTCGGCGGATATTAGCTACTCACAAATGGCATGCTTACAAACTCCAGCTACTGCAGCATCTCAACGAGGATGACCCAGATCGGCGCACACAATTTGCAGAATGGGCAAAACAAAAATTGGAACAGGACCCTCAGTTCACGCAGAAGATTTTGTTCAGTGATGAGGCAAACTTTTATGTGAATGGTGAAGTTAACAAACAAAACCACCACTATTGGTCTGACACTAACCCACATTGGATAGATCCCTCCAAGACTGTTGGAACAAAAAAAGTGATGGTATGGTGTGGTATATGGGGTACAAAGATAGTGGGGCCATTCTTCATCAATGGAAACCTCAAGGCCACTGGATATTTGAAATTGCTACATGATGTGTTTCCCTCTTTATGCACTGAAGCTGGCACGTTCCCTGAGTTTTTCCAGCAAGATGGTGCACCACCACATTATGGGTGTCAGGTCCGAGCATTCCTAGATGAACAGTTTCCTGAAAAGTGGATTGGTCGTCGTGGGCCAGTTGAATGGCCCCCAAGGTCTCCCGATCTGACCCCCTTAGACTTTTATCTTTGGGGTCATCTGAAGGCAATTGTCTATGGTGTGAAGATACGAGATGTGCAGCACCTGAAACTACGGATACTGGAAGCCTGTGCTGGCATTTCTCCTGCGGTGTTGCTATCCGTGTGTGAAGAGTGGGAGAAGAGGGTTGCATTGACAATCCATCACAATGGGCAGCACATTGAACACATTTTATAAGTGGTCAGAAACTTGTAAATAACTCATGAAAGAATAAAGTTACATTAAAACCAAGCACACCATTGTTTTTCTTGTGACATTCCCAATAAGTTTGATGTGTCACATGACCCTCTTCCTATTGAAAAAACAAAAGTTGGATCCAAGATGGCCGACTTCTAAATGGCCACCATGGTCACCACCCATCTTGAAAAGTTTGCCCCCTCACATATACTAATGTGCCACAAACAGGACGTTAACATCACCAACCATTCCCATTTTATTAAGGTGTATTCATATAAATGGCCCACCCTGTAGATTAACTAGAAATAGATATACACATACATACGTAGTGTAATATATTTTTCTAGACACTTAAGCTATTTCATTTGGATCTTTTATAAACATCTGGTGACACAGATGGTGGCATGATTCTTCTCACATTGTTGCTGACAATGCAACCTCCTGATCATGGCATGGCAATCACTTCAAAAATGAAAGCTGCAATCACAAACGTATGATTATCTTTAAACTGCTTTTAGCACCTTGTTTGAGAGAGAGAAGTCCTAAAATGCTGAAACAGCCACGTAAATAAAGAAATAAAATATAGCGCAGTGGTTAAGTCATTAATTTATTAAGTCATGGTTAAGACTACGGTTCGAAAGATGCCAGGTTATATCCCACAGTTGTCAAGATGTCCCTGCTGGGCCCTTGAGCAAGGCCCTTAACCCCTTAATTACTCATATGTATTATGAAACACAAGTGTAACTCGCTCTGGAGTTACACTTGTGTTTCATTATACATATGAGCAATTGAGGCATGAGAAAACAATTGGCATAGGAAAACTTTTGTTTATTAATTAAGGGGCATTAACAAACAAACAAACAGATAGACAGACAGACAGATAGACAGACAGACTACCAGTCAAGAGTTTGGGATCACGTCCTAATTCCATAATTGTTCCTGATTTTTATTTCTTTCTACACTGTAAAACAATACTAAAGGCATCCAAAATACATAATAATCTCCTTTGATCAGTTGATATCGAGATGTTTTTGCTACTTATGCTCTGTAAATCCTTCATAACGACTCTAATCGGAGGTGCTGTTTGGCTGGTGACTCTAAATGAACTTCTCCTCTGCAGCTGAGGTAAGTTTTGGTCTTCATGAGAGCCGGTTTCATCATAGTGCTTGATGGGTTTTTGCAAATTCCCATGACAATACTGTTCTTGTAAGTAGAACTGTGCCAGGACGGCTGACATATGCCATATGTGTTATTTCATAGTTTTGAAATTGTTTTAGAATGTAGAAAATAAACTGCAAAAAAAATAATAAGACATTGGGTTTGTCCAAACTTTTAGCAGTAAATAAATACAGAAATAAATACAGAAATAAATAAATAAATAAAATTGATGGATTGGGTAAAATTGGAGCAAGCATTCATTTCTAATCTGATGCAAAGTTCTGCTAACTTTGCTTCATTTAGTGCCAAGGGAGCTGCTCTCCAGGTTAGTCTAATTGACTCATACATTCCCACAGTGGTGGAAAACAAGATAAGGTCAATGATTAAATAGCAGATTGTCTCTCTTTGCCAAGCTATGAGAGAGAGAGAGAGAGAGAGAGAGAGAGAGATGCTCTACAGCATGCAGTGCACCAGCTCATCAAAAGCAACGGGCTGTGCTCAACGCGTCTCGTGGATCAATCAATGCTACTTTGTCAAGTCTTTGGCAAGAATACAGCATACAACAGTCTGTCTCTTGATCCGCAAGTTAACCAGCAGCAATTGCTCTTATTTGGCGAAAACAAAATCGGCACGCTATCGGCTCCAAAGCTAACAAAATGAAAGAGACGCGCACTGTATAATCCTGACGTGACGGTTTACTGAGGTTTGGTGAACATCAACTCCCAACTGTACGGTTCGACTCGAACTTGATCCTAATTCAAACAGGACCACAGTCTCCAGATTTCCAGCGTCTGATGTGGTTCCCACAGTCGCGCTGGGAGGCCGGGGAGGGCGATGGGTCGGCGTGGAAGCTGCTCTTTAGTCAGATTCCACAGCTGCAGCGACAGTCTCAAGGCTGATGTGTCTACTGTGATTAGGTTCCTAATGACTGCAGAAATTACAGCCTTGGTGGCAGGCCTAGCAGTATGCAGGGGGTATTTATAGCATGGGACACTTGGAGGAAGAAGAGGAGGAGGAGGAGGAGGGGATGTACTGTAAGCAAGTCTCTGCAGTCGGTAAACTATAAAAGTGAGCACTGAGAAGGACACATCATGTGTGTATGGTGTATCTTCGTATTTAAAGTATGTCAGTGGTCTGTTGTGAAGTCCATGCCAGCAGTAGGAAAGATGCGGTAAAAAAAGAAATCAGTCTAGGCTTGTTTTAGAATATGATATCCTGCCCATAAAAAAAAAAAGAACAAGAAGAAGAAGAAGAAGAAAAAAAGATTATGTTAGCGACTATCTTTTGACCTACGGGATGGATGAAAGTAAAATGTTAGTAGCTACTCCGCAGGGACGTATAAATCTGAAACGTTCAAAGCAATAAGAGGTTGCTTTTTATACTCACGGGTTACTAAAAGAGCGATTTGCGTGTGGAGACTGACTGGAAATCTTTTTTTAAACCGCTTTTGTATTCCTTTCGTTCCCATTCCATAGTTGTGGGATCATGTAACTGTACCACTGGGAAAGGGGAACGGTGGGAGGGGGATGAGGAAGGCCTGCCCACGTCTTCCACAGAAAAAAAAAAAAAAAGATCCTCAATGGATTTTACATTTCAATGGAAATCTTAATAGAGACTGGGTCTCCACTGACCCTGGGTCAGATTTAACTCTTTCAAACAGCTGGATGAAATATAGCGGAACAGCTGCATGAAATAAGAGTGACCCGATTCGATGATTATGTGGGGAAAGTTCCTCGTATTCATAGCTGGCTTACGTATTTGCTTTATACCTCTGAGGCTGACTGACTTTTCTTTAGTGGTAACGTCTGACACTGGGGTTTTTTTTTATTTTTTATTTTTATCATCCCCTTGAAATATGACTTTAAGGCCGGTTATAAGTCATGGGACAAAAAAATAAACACTGAAGACAAAGATTGTGCCACTTTTTTTTTTTTTTTTACTTTGACACACGTATATAATAATAATAATAATAATAATAATAATAATAATAATAATAATACTTTTCACTTATAATGCACTTTATATTTAAAGCAAATCTTAAAGTGCTACAAATTATTTCAACCCAAAAAGCTCTGATAAAAAGATAACTGTTAAGATCAGATTTTAAATCCTCAACGCCCTCAAGGCATGGTATCCTCAGATACTATAGAAAAGCGTTCCATAGTCTAGGTGCGGCTGAGCGAAAAGCCTGATCACCCGTAGTATGAAGCTTGATAACTTTGTGACATATGATACAAATGCAAAAGACATTTTAAGAAAATGAAATACATTAGCAATATAAATATTTAATATTTTAAAGGATAAGATGATCGAGCACACAGCTTCATAGTGTCTAGTTCATGGTACCTTGGCATATGGTCGAAATGAAATGAAATTTTGCAAGCAATAAAGCATTTAAAGATTCTCTTAAACTAATTCGACTTAATAAGAAGAAGAATAGACCTCTATATTATTATGACATTATTTTTATTTGAAGTAATGTGTCTCTTGCCACATCTTTTTCACTGTTTATTTATCATATCGATCCCCTCGTGTCTTTTACCCTTTTTTGGACTGTCAAATTGATAGTTCCTTGTACTTTGTGTTTGATGCATTGTAATTTTTTTTTTTTGTTCCAACCCCGGATCATAACACTGCCTCCAGAGACTTGGGCACTATGCACGACTTCCCTTCTCCACATCTTTTCTGATGAGTCTCACCAAAACGTCATTCACCTATGAATACACAGCTGTTTAGTCCTCATCACACTTAACTAAATTCAAATCATTTCAGCATCTCCTTAGTTGTTTTCTTTGCTTGATACATCTTCAGACATGGCTGGCTGCAAAATGAGAAGCTCCTCGCTACATCAATTAGGGTTAAAAGAATTGCTTCAAGTTGATTCATATTAATCCCTGCAGTAATTGTCCAATCAAAGCCCCTTAAATATCTGCTAATCTAAATCCAAATAATGGCTGTATTTTTTTTAGCCAGGCAGTGTAAAATACGTGATGAAAAATAACACACTTATGCAAAATGTAAATGTTTGTCCATGGTTTTGATGCAAGCGTGAAAAGGTTAACCCAGGAGCAATTTTGGGTCTCTTGTCAGACTCTTATACTGGATTTTTAGTATGCCTTAGTTATTATGCGCTATTCAAACAGAAATCCTTTCCGTATATTAGTGCATTTGTGATTTATCTGTAATTCAGAACGCTCTGTTCGACATCAAAACCCTACTCGATAAATCTCGGTCTGATGCCCCGGGCTAGCATTTTTTTTTAAGTATCCAGCTTGGGCTGTTATTAAAAAGCAGACACTTAGGACGGTATCTATGGTTCATTTTGACAGAACTGAGAATGCTTCAGTCATGCTAGGGCTCTCCTTCACATCACATCTCTGTAGTGTATTTGAAAACGTATCGAGCTGAAAGTGCTGCTTGAATGCAAAAGCAAGAATTTTTTTTTTCCAAAGGTGATAAATTATTCAATCGTTCCATTAGAAACGACTGTATTTAGTAAAGATTCATGCCTTCATGTATGCTTTATTAACTCGGCTACCGCGCGGCAACAAATCACAAAGTTGTTTCGAAGGCGATCGATACTGGAGTGGCTTAAATGTTTCAGTTGTATAACTGCTGATCTGATTCCACTGACTAAGCCCAAGCTCTCAAAACTCTACAATCTCAGCTCGCTGTATTCTTTCTTCCTCTGTCAGTCATCTTATCTTTGTAGCTGAGTGCAGACGAGCTTGACGAGGCCGTAGGTTCGTTCCCGTTCGGGGATTCTTCACAACGACCGGCTAATCCCTAAACTCTCGCGGTTCACATCGGTGGAGTCTGACAAGCTTGTGTGTGCAAAAATAAACAGAACAATAGGAAAAACAGACAAACAGTGAAGGAAGAGGAGGAGGGACTGGATGGGAAGACACAGGCAACTTAACTTGCATGTTCTTTCAAAGGAGAATATGGTGGCATAATGCAGGAAACATTGAATTATGTGCCAGTTTACAAGAACAGCGGTCTCACTGTCTGGTTTTACCTTACATCTTTTAACAAATGTTCTTTTTATTAGTCCAAATTTTATGCTTACTCGATGAACTTTAGACAAAAAATGGTCTCTGATAATTGGTACATAAACGCTGATGTACCATTGGCCTTTCTAGATGTTGCACAATGGTGTCGTTGCTCCACTTAGCTCTATAAGGTCTTTAAAAATGGTAATTGCAACAAGTGCGAGTAGAGGCCTGTTGGGGAGGGAATCATGCTGCCCCGCGCTCACTCCAGAGACAGGGTTGCCAAATTGGACTAGTTTAAAAATACTCTGCAGCTTTAATTGATATTAGCCAATTTAAAAAGGTGCGTTTACATGGGCAATGACACCAGTGATGAGAATACTAATAATGAGAATTGCAACCCAATCATAATAAAAGCGCATCATCTAAACACATCAGTTACTGTAGAACAGTCTGATCTGATCTGACCTTGGACTCGAAATACAGTATTAGCCTGAACACACTTGATCTGATTTGTTTCTCTCTCGTTGAAACATATAGATTTATTATATCTTTTCTTTCTTCAATAACAACCTGCGTGTTTGTGCCACATTCGGGTACCTTTAGGTGATGTGATGGAAATTTTCACTTCCATTCCTTATATCATTAAAACTCCGCAAGAATAAATTACTTTCATCTATTGAGTTTCTGAGGCCGAGGAAGGAACACTGATAGTCTCACATTTCATACATTTAACCAATCATAGATGAGAATGAATTCTTATAAGCGATCATAACGCTGAAACCGGGATTTATCAGCAACAGAAAAGATGAGAAGCCTGACCTCAACTTAAAGCTGAAAATAAATATGTCTGTCAGATTTTTGTGCATGTGAGAAAAGTCATGCTCTGATTAAATTACTTTGAGCATGTAAACGCATGTCTTACCGATTCAGCGTTCATTGAGCTGGAATCTCTAATTCAGGCTTAAAACCCAAGAAAAAAAAAGGTTTTTCTGTCACAACTACCCATGACGGGGTTCCCTAAATAGAACCATATACCATAATGCAAGAGTGACAACCTCTCAAATTCTATGAATGTCCTCCTGCTGCACCAAACTCCCATGTTCATGAGCCGCCCCGGTTTTAATAACAGCCTTGCGTGAACCGAGAATGAAGAACTGATACCCTGGATATGTAATCTGCTTGTCTTGGGGGCGCCTGGGGCAAGAGATTCATCCACCGCTGTGTGGTAATTTCAAATCTGCCTGAAATGTCAGGACATCTGAGATGACGCCGGGAAGAACGAGAGAAGAACGTGTCTTTAAACAGGCCTCGAGGTGATTCGGTTTAAATGACCAACACCACCCATTTTCTTTGTGCGTGCTCTCGTTCATTCTTTTGCTGAATAAAACTCTGAATCTTCGGCACCATTTGTCACCTTTAAATAGAATCTTCACACCTTAAAAAGCTCTCTGTAACATGCTAAATGACCAGTCATCGCTAATGTGCATCAGGCTTTGTGCATTATTAATGCTGACAGCTGTTTAATTCACTCTGTGCTAAAATCTTGATGAGATAAAAGTATGGGGGAAAAAAAAAACAGTACAAGGGATCCTCACCATCTCATATGCAGCAAGGACCTTCTTTAGGACCTCAGGTAGCATCCCCTGGGCCTCCATGCTTGGGTACTGCTCTTTCAGGTTGAACAGCACGAGAGGGTTGTTGTCGACGCCCGTCAGACGAGAAGCCAGAGCCAGGATGCACTGTTTCAGGTTAGCCACCGCTGACAAACCGCAGAGCTCTTTAAATGACGCTATAGAGTTCTGGAGAAACACACAGGCACGTCACATTGTGAAAACTTCAGCATGCGAGATATTCATTATATGCATTTAATGCCGGGATACGAGCCACACATACAGTATGTCTAAACATGACCTAATTCTTAAACAGAAATTTTTTGTTTGTTTGTTTTTTTTTTTTTTTACTTTTCAGAAAGAAAAAGCAATGAGTAACCTTTTCATCAACTCTGTTTCTTATCTACAAGTGAGAAATGAGTTGCTACAGGAAGTGGTTTAGTCTGTGTTACCTGCAAGATTTTTCAAAAGCGCAAAGCTTTGACTACAAAAAAAAAAAAAAAAATGCATTTATATAACTCCATTCACATCGAGTAGGACCAAGTTATTATTATTCCCAGCAAAGAACAGGAAACTCGGCAAGCAACACCCAACAGGACACCTAAGATTTGTTATAGTCTTGAGGCGAGGCGATTGTTTTCACAGGATGAGCAGAGCGTAGCCAGCTGTGCCACAAAAAAAAAGAACTGTAACACAATATAAACAGCTATATTATTAATTACATGAGTAGTTATAAATAGTTATATTAATTATATTGAGTAAGTATTTCTTTATCATGAAAAAATCTTAGTTATGGTTGTTGCTTAGTCAAAAAATATTTTCTGAAACCATGATGTGCTTGATTTTATTCGTTATTAAAATAAAAGTCCATCCTGAAACACTTTAAATACTAGAAATGGAGTGAAGTAAATCAAATCGCCTGCATATCCCAATTCTTTTGTGTGGTAATTAATGTCTCCAAAATCGATTTTTACAAAATGTCCCCTACATACGAACGGGCTCCGCTGCGAGAGTTCGTTTGTAAGTCCACTCTGTCAGTAAGTCCAACAATCATTGGCTAGGTGCCAGGATGCTAACACAGTTGGTGATACACGGTGTATTACGGTACAATGTTCTTTAGAACCAAGCTGATGGTTAAACGATTCATGTTAAAAGAACAAGCGATGTCTGCCACCTTTTCACCTTGCTCCGTTCTCTCAATTATTTTCACTTTCACTAACGTGACAATGTACGCAGGATATGTGATCTAAACTCTGCGATTGAACATGTGCGAAAACGTGTTTATATCTTCGAAAGTCTGTAACTCAAATGTTCACATGTAGGGGATTTACTGTACTTGAAAACCTTTAAGGAATTTTGCTCCTTGAGACAAATCAGAAAGTAAGCAGTAATACTGCTGAATAGCATTGAATCGTATATATCGCCATGACCAAACATGGAACTGAATCGACATTCGCCTCATGTCTTACAGATCTACTTATAAGTGACTGACTACTGTGTATGATGCAGATATTCAGGGAAAACTGTAAACTACATAATGATACATGTAAACAATGTTGAATCAGGATATTTAAATGATGTGATACACTCTCTCAAAGCAAGTCGAATCTGCACCCAGCTGTAGTATGAAGCTTTTAAAGATGTGTTTGAGAGATGAGGTACAGGTGAGGAAGTGATAGAGCTAGATAGGGTAAAAGACTAGAGAGCTCCTGCATCACTCTTTATTCAGAGATTCAAGTAAGGGCTAAATCTCACTGCACCGCTATCTTCAGGTAGTCAAAGAGCATCATGGTTAAATTCATCAAAACGTTAATTGGATTGATGTCTTAAAGAAGTTTAAACCAATTAGGAATGTCATCTTGGATGCCATCGAAGGAGACCTATTTGTGAAAAATATTGACAAAGGTCCAGGGTGGAAAAAGAAACTGGCTCGCACATAAATCCAAAAACTCTCTGTACAGTAATACTTCCCACACTTACTGCTCGTATTTCTTCTACGTTTTATAGCCGTATTTTATGAGCCTAGAGCCCAGAATTGCTCACTACATCAAAAAAGTAAATGGAAAAATGAAATAATTTCTTACCTGAACGTTCTCTCTGAGGTCAGTTCCTTCTCGAAGCGGCTGAATCGCAGTCTTAAAAACCTCATCCACCGCCTTGATGAGAAGTATCCTCATGGTGGCATACTCCCGACTCCTCTTGCCTTTGCGAACTGACAACCCTCTTTTGTGGGGTTTACCCCCTCCGCGGCGGTTGGTCATGGCGACGTGGACAAACAACCAAACGTGAGGAAGAACCTCACCCGTTAATGACTGAAGGGGAATATGGCGAAAGCCTGGCTGTAGACATTCGAAAGGGATAGTGTACTGACCGATAAATTCGTCCCCGATGTAGTCGTCGTCCAGGACGACAAATCGTGCCATCGCTAACTCTGGGAGGTTAATCTGGAACTCGAAGCTCTCATCGAAAAGGGGGTTGTCTCCGTTTTGATGGACGGTTTTAGTCCTTTGTTCGGCACAATCAGCGGGAATGCCATGGATCTCGACATACACATAAGGGTCGACGACGTCACCTTTGGCGCCTGAGCCTTTGGGTTTGGGGAAATTTTGTCCGCTGATGATCTTTATGTGAAGGAGTTGCGGGGATACTCCGGGCACGGAATCTTTAGTATTTGCGCTAAAATAAGACACGTGCTCCCTCATTATGGATGGACGCAGCACATAGCCACAATTGCCATTTTGCCTGAACCAGCCGATGTTCAGATCCATCATCAGACCCGGAGTCTGGTAGTTCATCGCGACTATTTGGCATCCGCACTTCCAAAAGTCCTGAGGGTTCATATTGCTCGAGTCGATTCGCATCGGACTGGGGTAAACCCTAGCGAGAAACTTCTTGTTGTAATTTACAAATTCCCCGGGGGAATCGCTAGCACACCTGCCAGCAAACACCTCATTGAAAGAGCAAATCTCCCAATGCTTCTGGTTCTGGAATGCCGTCTGAAAGTCCTTGAACTGAACAGATTTACACAAGGTCACCAGGTCCGAGAGGTCTTTGGAGAGCTGAAACTTTTTAGCTTGGGTTACAGTCTGCTGTTCCCCTCCTTCGATGTTCATTCGTTGAGACATTTCTGCTCCTTCATCCTCATCTGTGACTTCCCCCTCTGAGCTTGTGCAGGCGCTTCCTAGCTTTTTAGCTTTCAACAGAATCTTACCTTTCAGATCGTTAGGGGAGGGAAGGTAGCTGTCTTCAGGTTTTGGTGGATCTGAGTGAATTTTGTCCCCGAGGATCTTTTTGAGGTGTTGAAACATTACTTTCTGCTGCTTTATGGAACAGTGATTCTCTACGCACAGAATCAGAGGGAATTCCGATGCTACAAAGGCGTACTTGTTTATGATGTCTATAACGTTTCGGAAGACGATCTGCGACGTCATGGTATGACCAGTGTAAATTACTGGCTCGTTGTCTGGCCCATCCCAGACATCGAGCTCTACGCTTCTACATCCCATTTTCAAAGCACGGATGTACCCTGTGATGTCCGAGGGACCCCTGAACTGATCCTCGATTAAATAGGTGTTGTGAGAGGAGTTAATGTAATAGTGAGACAAAGGCTGGTTCATGTCTTGGCATACTGTCTTTTGTTCCGGATCAAAGATGTGGCAGTCGTTGGACATAAGGTAGTTTGTAAATCCATCTAATGACAAACAGCCCTTGAGCTGCCCCTCTTTGGATGGTTCATACCTCTGAATGACCTCTAAACTTGTGTCTTCACTAACCTGAGCCATGCCTTGTTCTGCCTCTAAAAAGATCATCAAGTCTTTTGTATCAAGAAATTCTTTGTTGCTAGAAAACTGAACGAGCAAGAAGTATATTTCCGGTCTTGTGCAAAGATCGTGATAGATCTCAACAAATTCCTCTTTTGTGACCTCACACCCAATTTTGTCTTTTGCTTTGTGTAGCTCTTTGATTTTAAGCTCTATTTTAACATTTTTTAGTCCAGGATTTAATTTTTTGGTCAGCTGTACAGCGGAGCAGAGACTTATACTTTTGCTGCCGCTAACATCAGCCTCATCGAAAAGATCGCCGAGCCAGGACGAGCGCAGATTGTTCTGACTGCTTTCAATCATGTTCAGGGTAAGTTTCCCGTAGGATATCAGGTACCTGAGACCCGTCACCCAAATGTTAGCTACATCGGCTGTGTTTGCAACTAAATCCAGAGACTCGTAGTTCTCTCCATAAATGATTGAGAATGCACAGTCTTCTGAAATCTGATCATAAACACCATTGGTCCTGAAAGTATCCGTATTCTTACCAGTTCGCACTTCCTTAATGGACTTGACATCTATTTTTGCTTTATCTGACTCCTTTTTCGATGGCTCCCACCTGAGAGACTGCATGTCTGCATCAAGCAAAAAGTAACGATAGTAAACTCTGGAATTGGACCGCACTTTCCTCAGCTCGGAACCGTCCACCATGGCGTTGATGCAGTCGCTAGCACTGCTGATCTTCTTTTCCGTGGGCATGCTGCTGAAGGAGACTGTCTTCTTTCTTTCTTTGCGTTGCCTTGAGCCATCCTGTAAAAGAACAGAGTTTATAGTGAGTATTCAATATGGCTGCTGGCTTTACTGTATCTCCTATATATGTGAACTTTCTGCACATTCCTGCCTAATACTGACAACTCCCAGAGAAACTCTGATCAATCCAATGCACTTGTGTAGAACATTTTACAAATTTCAACTAGTCCTGAACATTTTAATCAATCCTGCCCACTCCAGCACAAATTTTAACCAATCTGCCCATTCCATTACTAAGTTTATCTAATCACGCCCACTCCAGCACAGAGTTTAACCAATTCCTCACACTCCAGTTGCAGCATAAAAGTTTATCCAATCCCGCCCACCGTAGCACAAAATTCGACCAATCCCACCCACACCCGCACGAAAGTTTAGCCAATACCGCCCACTCCAGCACAAAGTTTAACCAATCCCGTCCACACCAGCACAAAGTTGATCTAATCCCGCCCACTCCAGCACAAAATTTAACCAATCCCGCTCACTCCAGCACAAAATTCAACCAATCCCACCCACACCCGTACGAAAGTTTAACCAATACCGCTATACAGAAATACTATCTCCTAAGTTACTTCTATTCATATCTCAGTGTCGTTTAGTTAAATCTGAAATGTACACTTCTCCATCTACTTATTAGACAAGCATGTTTTCTAAGCACAGACGTGTGCATAAACTGCGCATGGTAAATGAAATATCGTCTACTCTTTCTCTTCCTCTCTCTAGTTCAGTCATGTAGAGCACAGCCTTGACTTAGTTTCGCTGTCACAATGAGTTATGACTAAAGCATGATGACTCTTCATCCAGAGAGTGAAGACCTTTCATCCAGACATGCCCGAAAGCAGCAAGTGATAAGAGCTTAAGAAAGATATCATGATGAAAATCGCAATCTCAAGTGATTTCTTGATGTGATGTGGCGTCGATTCTGTAGAACTTGCATTCAAGTAACCGTTACATAAAACCAAGCAGTGGTTATGACTTTACAACACATGAAAAAGAAAAAGAGCTGTGAGGGAATTTTGAAATTAATTTGAACAAAATTACAATGTGAAGGCACAAATCTGACTTAAAAATAAGATGAAAATTCCCACTTGCTACACTTCTTATGAAATGGAAGAGCATTCCAGCATTGCCAGTATGGAAATATATCAATAAGGCTAGTATCAATATTGTAATAAATCATGTTTTTGACACATTATTGATGGCAGTGTCAATATTTCTATAACAGTTACACACTTGTAAAGCACCTGGTTAGATTTGATGCCATGGTAATATTTATTTATTCGAGACTTCATTCATACTGTAGGTCTTTACAAAATACAATATTATTCGTTTACTACTAATTTATAAATGTATTAACTTAAATATCATGATACATATTGTGTACTGTAGAAATATTATTATGTATCGTAATATAATATATATTATGTATCGAATTCTTGAGCACGCTAATACGATTAACGTTTCATCCTGGATATCAGTAACTGCTCAGGATTTTGATATCTGATGAACAAACGTGCAGTGAATCGGTCAAACTAAACGAAGATTTACTGCTACACTAAAAAACAAATTCAATAAATAGCCACGTATACACTGACGCTTACTAAGAATCAATTCCAATCAATACAATCAAGCAGCTGCACACGGATCATTTAATAAGTGCAGGGTTTCTACACGTTAACTCAGGTAAACGCTCATCGACCGAGGCGCTATATATCGAACCGCGAGCACAACAAGCACGGCTTTGTGAGAGAAAGACCCCCATGGGACCGAGTCACCATCCAAGCCTTGGGCTGTCCATGTGATAGGCTTGAGAAGAATAGCCCACAACAAAGGAGTGTGTGTGTTTTCCAGCCCACTCGGCTGGGTCAAAAGGAAGTCTTAACTTCCTGTTGGAAATCACTGACCGTCTCCGATTAGCGTTAGCACAAGCTGTTTTGTTGGAATAAAAAAAAAAAAAACTTCCTTTTTTGACATCCTTTATGAAGAAAAAAGTTTTTCTAAAATAATGGAAATAGTATAGCTTTTTATTTACACTGACAAACATATCGTCTTGTTTGTTGTATGTTCCGAAGAACGTTTTGAAAATATCTGATAAATCCCCTGTTTTTTGCGTTTTATCGCTGTCGCTGTCTGACAGCAGCCAGGGATTTCAGCTCTCAGACATCCATTAACAGCTTTTAGCTGAATGATCGGCCTGTCTCTGGTGACATCATCTGAGCGAAAAGGAGGAGAGGACGATGGCGGCATAATGTATTGTTATCTCCAGGTGTCTGGAGCTTTGTGTAACGGATATGGCTGACTTTGGGCAGATTCATTACCTGACTTCTTCTTTTTTTTTTCCCAGCACAGGTGTGCTGACACAGAACGATTAGTCTGCAAAAAGTAAAAGTTGTTTCATTTGGTAGAGTCACACACACGCACACACACACATAAAAGGAAAAAACACCCTTAGTATGCATCTGGATATTAATAGATTGGGCTCTGGTTTGTATGTGTTTTGATTGGACTGAATCTCTCTCAGGCTTCATTAATCAATCTCTTAATAAAGGTTCAAGCAAAACCGGAATAAACATTCTCTCTTTTTGTGTGTTTTGTAGGGTTGGGTACCGAAAACCAGTGCCAATACGGCACTGGTACCTATATAACCGGTATATACAGGACCGAAACAGAACGCGAATTTCGGTGCTTCATTTTGGTGCCAATTAAATGAATGAACTGTCGATTAATATATTTGTTCTCTGGGGCTATGATGACACAGTTGTAATAAGCATTAGATTTATCAACATGATCGCTAGTAAAATTTAAATGCTGCATTCATTGGGTGTCAGAAATGATCGGAAATTTTTTTTTTTCCTTAATTAGAAAAATCTACTGTCCATTTTATTTTGGTAGATTAAACATTTATTAGATTAGATTTTAAAAATTTAAAGCGCAAATCATCGGGAAATGAGACCATCCGAGATGCGCGTGGATGCATCTTGCGTTACACTTGCTCTGACGGCAGCAGGTGGTCTACCTCTATCTTAACTTGCTAAATTAACTTTCGTTAAAATGCCTAAAACTAAACGGTCGAAAGTGTGGCTATATTTCACAAGAAAGGATTCTGACACCGCGACATGCAGTAAATATTTTACAGCAGTTGCGTGTAAAGGGGGAAACACGTCAAATCTAAAGTTAAAAGCAGAGGGATGCGCCGTGTTTGACAGCTTAGAGACAACAGCTGGCACTATTGGTGTGCATGAGCCCAGCCCCAGTCATACCAACCGTAGCAAAAAGGAGTCCACAGATTATAATGACGATAGCAGCCTTTCCGCAGGTTAGTAGTAGGCTAATCTAAATTTGTAGGCAAATCTTGCATTCATGCTATGTTCAATAAAAATGTATTCTTGAGCCATCATTTTGTGGCTTTTGCAAAGTATCGGTTCAGGCACCGGTACCGGTTTAAATGTATCGATTTGACACCGGAATCGAAAAAGCCCAAAACGATACCCAACCCTAGTGTTTTGTATGTTGTTCAGACAAAAGGTGATCATTTGCATTTTGTGCCAACTAGAAAACTAAAAAAAATAAAAATAAATAAATAACGAGAGATAAGGCTGGAAATCAGAATAATAAGTCAGCATGAAATCTGCGCAGACGGACCGGAAACATATCCGTATCACGTTTAATAAATGAGACTTGATGTCTTGTTAGATAGCCGGAGATTATTCCACTAGACAGCTATTTCTTTTTACAAGTAAGGAGTTTTCTTCCTCGTTTCTTCATTTTATTTCATTTCACAGGGTTCTTGTGCAACGGAGGTTTTTCTGGAGTGTTCTTATAATTTTTAAGGATGCATTCAGACCTGTTTTTTTTCCCATATGATCTAATTCTGTTATGTCAAAATATCAGAAGTGTGTTGTTGTCGGCAATTTACCTATTTTGAAATTTGTCATTATAATCAGAACAATAATTAGCTCTAGACTAGGGATATTAATGATTAATCAATTAATTGTTGTTAAAAATAAAATAAAAGAAGCTAATGGCAAGCATATATATCTGTTTTGCATAATATGTTTTCTCGTGTCTATTAACTTGTACACAAGAGGAAGATGGTTTATAGTTAGGTAATTTGCAATACAGTAAAACCTTGTATTGTGAGTAACTTGATCTGCGAGTGTTTTCCAAGATGAGCAAAAATGTTTAATAAATTTTAACATGAGTGAAGTATTATGTATACGCTTTGTTTGCCGGGCATCACATGATCACAACTGAGCCAATGGTTCTTCTCACTCTCACGCTGTGGGATTGTGCATAATCATCTGCCTCGATGCTCTGCCTCAATTTGCGTGTGTCATTCGTATAGTCAACATTTGTGTGAGTTTACTGTTTAGTATAACACTGTGACCATATGTGAGCGCGCGTAAAGCATTTTTTTTGTGTGTCCAAGTGCAGTGACTGTTCTTTAGTAACTGTACTGCAACAACGACACATGTGAAGGAAAAAAATAAGAAAAAAATGTGTATTGTTAATCTTAATTAATTGATTAAAGATTAACTGATTATTAAGTTGCTATTGCTTAACTATTGGTTATAAAAAATGCATGAAACTTGGACACTAGTCAAAGACTACTCTATAAGTAAAAATATAATTGAAAAATCTTTTTTTTTTTGCTGATTATATATATCTATTTTTTTCTTTTTTTCTTTTTAGAGCAGCTGTCCTTAGCGTTCTATATTATGCTATTTAAAATTGCATATTTCTTAACTATCAGCATTTTTAGATGTGCAGAATTTTGCATAAAAATCCCAGCCAACTGTATTTGTATATTTCTTTTGGTTTAACAAAACTAGAAATGGGAATCACCAGGGACCAGCCAATACAATTGGTATTAACACTAAACCCTAAGTGTTGAATCAATTTGTATTGCAATTCTGTTAAGTATCATATTTATAAAATTTTCCGATTCAGTATTTTTGTTCTTCAGATTTCATCACAAATATAAACAAATAATTTGCTCCTATACAAAATAACTAGATTGTTTTTTCCCCTCCTTTTTATCAGTATGACTAAGTGAAAAGCTTTAGGTTGATGCTGGGAGCAGCCATTTTGATTTGACATCATCAGCTGTACCTGCCGTTCAAGCTGAGGGGGTGTTTTCTTTTGTTTGTGTGTGTGTGTGTGTGTTTTCTTAGGTTGAAAAAGGCAACTCATTTATATGCAACTGGAAAGCAATGTGCAGGCTGGTGAGAGTTTGTAGAGCAAATGGCTGGCTGGTTACATAACACTTATATAATCCCCCCCAAAAAAATCCTATTACAACTAAACCCAAGCGCTTATCTTCTTTTATAGCGAGATCTCATGAAAGACAGAAAAAGTACAAAGCATGCCAAAGGTGTTAAACCACTGCAGTCTGAGTTAGTTCTCACGACAGATCTCTAATGATAAAGTTAGCAGGGGGCCCTTCGGCATGTTTCCATTTATACTTCAGCAGACAAGTTCGGTCAATAATGCACAGATCCCACATCTGAAAGAATTTATTTATTTTTGTTCTTGAGATGGTGTTTTAAATAATATCAGGGTCAGTGTAATAATATATATTTATCATTTTTCACTTCACCATCTTCTCCACTGTCAATGAGATAACAATTCATGCAGGACGAACGAACGAATATTGGAATTTGTGGCACTGGAGGGAAAACGGGAGAAAAAAAAAAGTCTCTTGGTGTGTTTGATCAGAATCAATCATTGAAAAACCGAACTGTCATGTGCGGCCTTGGGCTGCTGCAGTCCATCATAAAACAAACCAAAATAGCACAGAGAAACATCTGGCCTAGGTTTCTTCAAAGAATTCTGATTCAAGTGTGTTAAAATCCCCCTTTCTTATTTTATAGAAGTGAAGTGTGTTGAACAAACCACAAGACAGGCATCTAACAAATGGGTGAGGGAAAAAAAATAGGAAGGGTTTATAGACAGGAGGTTACACATACAAGCGCGAATGTGTCACCTAACATGTGTGCCATTAAAAAAAAGTAACTTTTCTTCCACCAGAAAGATATATTTTTTTTCTACTTTTCTTTCTAAACTTTTTTTTTTTTTTTATAGAATATTGTAGTAAGTATTATGATTTTTGCCTCTCCAATAATTCACACTAAAACAAATGCAAAAGTGTTAAATAAAATACTTGGTACTTATAGCACAAAAGTTACTATTACCACATTAAAGTTTATTGTTTTTCTTTAACTGCACATCCTGAATTTTTTCTTTTCTTTTTTCTACCACGGCAATTTGCCAAGGATTATATCATTTTATATAAACAAACAACATATAAAAACCTCATGTTACTACCAGGACCTTGTGACCGATACAAAGAGCTGAAACTGGAGACTCCTTCCATTCAAACATGCAGTACAACCGTGTTCCAAACTGCTCATACTGTGTATGCTCACAGGCGGGCTGGAGGGAAAAGGGTACGACCCTGGCAACCCATTTCAGGACACAAACAAACAAACACACACACACACACACACACACACACACACACACAACAGGCAACTACGAAACACAACCCAGCTTCTTTGAACTGTGAGAGGAAACAGCAAGAACTAGGACACGAACATGCAAACTTCCCTCACACAGACCAGAGGCGAGTATCGAACCTTCAGTGCTAACCACGATGCCACCGTGACACACCTAGACTCTTTCCTGAAATATTAAATAAACACTGTTTGCCGTTTATTCAGTTACTGTTTGTTTTTTATTATTTTTGCTGCTATGACAGAAACTATGACAAGGTGTAAAGGCGTGATGGTATTTGATCTTGTTCTCTTTATAAATGGAAAGATGTACATGTAAGTATGAGGAAAAAGCATCTTTATGCACCCACACAGCTGCCAAGTCAATCAACTTTTTAATTTTCATTTATATTCACACGTTTTGAACACTTAAATCAATTTATTTAATTAAAATTGACTCACAGATGTGCTCTTTATTCACTGCAAGGGAAAAAAAAACTAAACAAAACATAACCTTATGAACAGACCAAGTCTGAGAATATTTTCAAAATGATCTGTATTACTGTTCACTTTCAGGTGTGGTCGTATTTTCACAAACAGCGCTAGTTCTCCGTTAGGCGTGATCTTTAGGATTTCCTCTCATGTCGTCTAAGGAAAGCCCTGGTGTCTTTGAGAAACAATGCTTACAGCAATAGCTTTATTACAAAAAAAAAAAAAAACAGTGAAAAAAAAATTCTGTGCTTTTTTCTTCCAGCAAGATCCACATGTACACAGATGGCTTCTTTAACTTTAGACAGCCTTAACGTAATAAATGTCTCAAGACTCTTGTTTCAGAAAGAGGAAAAAGAAACAAAAAACACTGCATTGTTCATTTTGCAGTTTTTCTTCAAGCGTGACTCGCATCAGATCTCTGCGGTGTGCTCTATAAGCGCTGTAAGTCGTAAGGTCGTAACGTTCAGACTGATTTGTCCGGAGCGTGGTATGGACGTCCGATCAGATCGAGGTCTGGGGAATTTGTAACCCAGATCAACCTTGAACTCCATTTCTGCTAACACATCCTTACACAGAGAGCTTTAACGCACTGGGTGTCCTAATACCTTTCTATCATCAACACCCAAGTGAAAAAAAGTATGCTAAGTATATTAAATTCTAGCATGCCAAAGCATACTTAAGTGTACTTGCTCCAGACTAATGACTAGTATCCTTAAAGTTTACTATTTTGGAATTAATTTTGTTGTAAAAAGTTGTAATTAAATTATACAAAAGCACGACTTTAAGTGTATTAAGTGTGCTAAAGTGGAAAAACTTTAAGTATACTTAGCACACTTAAAGTATATGGCTGTTTATGTAGTAATGTATATACCTGACAGAGTAATTATTGTAATTAAAGGTGTATATTTAATGTATTATAAGTACATTACAGCATTTTTTACTGTGTTACAGATACACGAGTAATATATCATAAATATATTCTTTTTTCAGTGGCAGCATGCTTCTGGCCAAATCTAAAAAAAAAAAAGCACACTTTGTGGTCAAGGCGCCACCACAGCAGACAATCCTCACAACTTGGCACAGATTTTACACCCGATGCCCTTCCTGACACAACACTCGAACCCGGACCATCAGATTCGCCCAAATCAACAACCTACAGTAGCGCCTTAGCCATCTGAGCCAACTCTGGGTTTTTGTTGCTGTTAATAAGCAATACATTGCGAAAAAATCAATGTTACAAGCATATTTTTTATGTATTAATATATTAAAAATATGCCAAAAAAAAAAAAATGATAAACAACGTTTAAATAAGTCTGCTTTGGAAATTACACTGAACTTCCACTTAAACAAAATTAAAATGAAACTTTTAATGCTCGCCTGTAAATAGCCATTTATCAGGTGATTAAGCATCACTACTACTGTACTAGCATAAAATAAAGGCAGGACTCACATGACTCACGTCAGCCAGCTCCGCTTGCCATAAGAAGTGCTGGAAAAGACTCGTTGAAAATGGTCCAATCACATGAGCCCAAATATTTAAAAACAATATTGATTCGCTAAGAATAAAAGTGGGAGGGATCAGGGCGCACAGAGCTGCGCCCGAAGGATGATTTGACAAAATCCAATCAGACCTCAGCCTCAGGTCACATGCTTTTCAAAAACGTACCTGTCTACATAGACACTCGTTTGTCCGGCGCCCCGCGTACACGAACACAAATGAACGTAATACAGTTTAGATTTTTCAATTGCAAATAAATTATATTAACAAATACAGCGGAATATTGTGACTAAATTACTTTAGAATTACATGTTAATGGAGCATTCTTCTCTGCCTAACTTTAAGCGGGGAGGCGCCCCTGCGCTCCGTATTGACCGGCCGCCACTGAATCCGTGTCAGTGTTATGTGATGTTAATGTTATGACAGATCGGTGAATACACTCTCGATGATGAATAATCCTAATTTCTGAAGATCCTCGAACGAGACAGAGTTAACAATCCAATACAGCACTAAGATAAAATGGCATCCATTCAAGTGCGCACAGTCTTCCCGGGGCTCCCTTTAAACGAGGTTGGCTGACCACACTACTGTACGTCACCGGGATTCCCCTGGCGATTTGGAGGCGGAGTCTCACGAGAGTGTACATTTGCTTTACATTGTGTATTTGTGTCAAAGGTGTATAACACCCCTATCCCTCCTATGCGGTGTTCACTCTAAGGTTATTACGGTAACGTTGATGATTATTTTTCCTTTAAGAGCACATTTATAAATGTTTTCACGTGGTCTATATTAAACATTAGATGGGTAAACATTGTATGTTTAGCATATACATTTAGCAAATAAGGATCTAAACAGCATCTAAACAAACACTGCCGCCATCAAAAAGTGGAGAAAATGGTGTCCAGTGGAAACATTACCAAGAGGAGGATGTCCCTCAGAGCTGATAAGGACGAGAAGAAAACGTTAACGAGGAGACTTCTGTTGTAAATAAAGGTGTCGCAGGAAAGTCCTGGTCAAATCTTGGGCTAAAAAAGTCTAATAAATGTCATACAGTACCATGCCCAGAGTGAAGCGTGTTGCCATGAGCATCAGGTTCTCTTCACCTGGGAATGACGCTAGAGTCAAGATAAAGGGAACTGTAATGAGATCATGGTGAGAACCCGAGTAACAGCGGAATGTAAACAAACATCACATGGCCGGCGCAAGAGGAAGTGATAAGACATGCTCATGATGAAGGAAGTCCTGAATGTGAGGTTGTTTCTGCAACAAAAATAGTGCTGTAGAGATGAAAGGTTGAATCCCAGTACTGCCAGACGTACACTGACCTCTCTTATCTTCACACCAGACTGCTTCAACTAAACATGCTGTGCTTTAACACAATTCTAGCAACGTCATGTGTTTTGGATTAAAGGTTATCCGAGACATCCTTTATATATAGATTTTGTTTTCAGTCATGTCAGTGTTCTGTGTTTTGTGACTTCCTCTTACAGAGTAGGAAAAAAAAAACAAAAGCCGCATACGAAGCTGAATTTCCCCGTCAAAATAGATGCCTGTTTTGAAAGGATTTGACTTCGTGTAGGACACGAGAAAGGCCAGGTGGTGTCATCAAAATCAAAATCCATCAACAGCGAACACAGAGAGATCTACGTAGATCCCCTAACGAACTTAGGAAAGATTTTTTTTGTTTTTTTGTCTTGCTGCACAGTGCAGTCAGATATTCACGTGAGTCTATATGGCTTTAATGTCCAATGGGCATCGGTAATCAATCGCTTCACTAAAGTCCAGCGAACGTAAATTTAAAAGGCAGGCTTATGAAACAAAGCGGGAGAATGCTGTGTGGAAAAAAATAAAGCATGAACGGAATGTATTTCTGCATGGGAACAGGAGCTTCAGCGACCCCATATGTGCTAAACAATATGCTCGCTCCCATGGGTAATGTTAACCTGGTTACTGATGAGCGTGTCCAGCCTGAATGCTCCACGAGACTCTCACAGATAACCTGAGCCAGAGGGTGTTCTCTAGAGACACATAAAGTGCACTAGTCTCCCTTTGAAACCCGGGCTCAGAAACGGTTTATTAAATCAGAAAGGCACTGGCCTGCTCATTCACTGCCGTTACTGTGACTGGTCCAGCACTGAGCGTGGCGGCTCGCCTCTTCAAAATAATAACGACTCGTAATGTAATAACGCAGCTTGCATAAGCCCTTCTGCCCTCGAGAGCTGCTGAAAATGCATCGACTTCGGAGTGCTATGCAGATTTAATGAATTTCCACGACGCTAATGATTCGTGCACCTGTTGTTGTCGTTCAGCAAAGTATTTTGACTCATTTTTTTCATTAATCGGTGAAAAAAGTATAATAATGATTAACATTAAAGTGGAAAAAAAAGACGTTGTGATGACACTTTGGGTAAATGTGGTCGGTGTAGATGTTAATCTAGACCCTGTAAATAAACATCTCTTGAATAAGCATCTCTAGTCATGTCTAGATATCCTTAGGGTTTTTTAGCAACAGGCTCTCTCTCTCTCTCTCTCTCTCTTTCCGTTTTTTTTTCACACCGAGAGATAAAGAACACGATGTTTCATTAACCTGAAAATCGCCGCATGGACGACTTCATTACTAATGCCGATTGAGTCAGGGTTGAAAATTAAATCTCTGATAGACCTGAACATCGCAGGTTTTCATTAAGCCCGGGATCCTGGGGCCGTGAGATCGTAATGAAATAAAATAACGTGTAGTCCGGAGATTTAATCAGAAGTAATCAGTCTCTTGCGTGCCCTCATGCAGATTACACTTTATATATCCAAATAGAATGGAGGCAGGACCTTCCGGGTGGTACGCAGAGGTTAAAAAAATACGATTAGGCTAATTATAACTGAAAAAGCTGGAAAATCTGAGTCAAAAATAAAGCTGATTTGCCTTCCTGCATCAAATTGCCGAAAATTTCAGCTTCGTATTTCCTCGGTACAGGAAGCTGAAGACAAGTAAACATTGTGTAAGCGTAACCACAGTAGGCAATGTCACCAAATGACTCTACAATTATATTCTTACTGCATTACATCTAATAAGGAACAGCAAAAAGTATGTATTTATATTGTTCATAAGAGGAAAGAAAGGGTAGTTCAGTTTCGTTCCTGCTTTAGTTCGGTTTTAACTGACAGTCGTTTAAGTGGTTAAACCACAGGGTTTCATCTGCTAAGTAACAACACAAGAAATTCAATTACAATCGTGATGTTTTAACATGTCTTCCAAATACGCTTGGGTTATAACTGTGTGATTTAATCGATATTTTGTTGGTCGAGTCAATTATTTGGCTTAGAGAAAAAGTTACATGGTCTAAAATGGATTTGTTTATTAAAAACATAGCACAGCTTCTGCGGAAAATAAAATTAAAAGAAAGAAAAAAAAACCTGCTTGCATGTTTTGTATATCTTCATGTTTTGCAAGAATCTTGGTTCTCCTTCTTTTGCGATTATGGGCGGTTTGTGTGTGTTTTGGGGGTGTAAGATGGGTAACAGAACACATCAAGATGTTTTTTTGGTATTTTTGTCTGTTTGTTTGTGCATGCATCATGTAAAAACTACCGAATTAATTTTTCACGCTTGTATTTGGCCGAGCTTGAGGTAACATATAGGCTTTGTTTCATCACAATCGGCCCACGGGAAAAGAAGATATGCTACTTTGAAACACCCTTATATCATAAAAATATTCATTTTCATAATCATTAGCTCATCTAAAAATTCAACAGATGGCGCTGTACATTTTTTAAAACCCGCTTATGAGTGTGCAATTAAAGTCATGGGCACGTCAAGTTATTTGCTACGTTCGTTTAGAAACTTAGCAAGAAACTCAGCAAAATCGGCACCCATGTATCGTGATAATATCATATCGGGAAGTTCCTGGTGATACCCATACGGGTATGGGTAGGGAATACCACCCCCTACTGGACTGGAGTGTAATGGCAGAAGATCCGAATCGGACCGTCTATCTATGATTCGTGATTCGCAGCTCTAGGTATTACGACATACGAATATATAAGATATTGGCATATAAGAAATTGGTTACTACTGAGCTGTAGCTCAGACAACTACGGCTGAGGCATCTGATGCACATAGTCTGATGGAAGAAACCGCGTGGAAAAAGACGGTACAGGGAAAAATACGCACAACACTTATGGTAAGATTGACATTTGGAAAACACCACTAAGAAGGATGGATTAACTGTTTAAGCTTGATACAAAAATGAAAGAAAAACATGTTTTTTTTTTCTTCCAGAATTAAGCTTAAGCCAATACGCTTACAAATACTTGAAATTCATAGCCAGCAATGGTTGGTTATGGAATATGTGACAAAAAAATACTTTCTAAGAATGTAGAGAGAACCAGCTAAATATATTTAAAAGCCATACACTGACATTATCATGAACTGGGATTGCTATCTCTTTTTTTTTTTTGTTTGCCATTATCCACTCGATATTAATGATGGGGCAGCGGTGCAGATACTGAAGTCAAGAGCTTCAGTCAATCCTCAATCAAACACAATCTCAGAGACTGGGAAATGCCATGGGTGTTTTAGTCAGGTGGTTTTAGTATTTCAGAAAAACTGCCGATCTAGGATTTTTACACAGAATGAGGTAAAAGGAAAAAAGGTGAAAAACATCCACTAAGCGGTAATTCTGTTGGCAGTTACTGAGAAAGATCAGAGGAGAACACCCTGCTTCAAATAACAATTCTATACAGTTGTGGTGAGCAGAAAACCATCTCAGGAAACAAAACATGTCAACGTTTTGTAAAAACTCCATCAGAATTAAACAGGAAGCTGAAGGGAACCATCAGAAACAGGTTCAAGGAAACTGGACAGGTGAGGACTACGGACACTTCTCCTGGTCTGATGAATGAAGTCAAAAGTTTGCATTAAGAGCATGAATCCATAGTCCAACCTACTAGGCTAATAATAGTGGCACACAATAGAGGCCCCTTAACACTTATCAAGCATTGTTAGAATGCCACAGCCCATTTATTACGTCATTTCAAACTGGTTCTATGATCAGGGCAGTGAGATAAGTGGACTCCAACACTCATAAGACTTGAATCTAACAGAACACCTTAGGAATGTGGTAGAATAATCTGTTCCAATCGTGTGGCGCAATCGTGTCAACATGGAGCAGAACCTCAAGCGGATATTTTCAACACTTTCTGGGATCCAGGCTGTGAAGAACTGAAGATGTGCTGAGAGCAGTTCAGTATTTAATGTGGAGACGACAGCTGGCTGGCTAGCTTCTAATGCTTAAACTCACTGCTACGGCTAAAAATAAGAACCATCAGTTTAAATAAGCGATGTTGTCGTTTGCTGATGTTATCACTTTTGATGAACGCCAGAGACTCTAAACAGATACGTAGCAAACTTCAACTTTTCTGCATGTTTTCAGCCATTCTTTAAATGCCATGAGATCCACAACAGTTACTGTAAGTAAAATGTCAGAATAAGAGTATCAGCTGAGATCAATCCCTTCCAATATTTTTTTCTTTAAAATTTTTGAGCATAATTTTTTTATTTTTATTTTTTTTTACAGTACCATTTTAAAAATTAAAGGAACAAATACATCACTACAAACATGACAGCAGCTTTCAGACTTACACTGCAAATATAATAAAGTACAATTACTAAGACTGTAAGAGTATGCATATTGGTATTTCTATTGATCGGTACAGGACGTTCAGTTTTGGCGTGTTGTGAATACCTCATACGTAGCTTTCACTATGCTGGCGGACATTCTACACTAGTACATTGCTGAGAACTTATGCATACACCACTTAAAAAGCATGTAATTTTAATATGTTTAAAAAGTCTGATGAATAATTCTATTTAAGTCTCTACATCCTAAGCTCTACTTCACCAATCAGAAATATTTCAGACATTTCTGACTTTGGTGCATTTGACAGACAAAGTGGGAAATTGTAGTGAGAGTTATTTCTTTTTTTTTTTTTTTCAAACAGCAAACTGTATGGTCAGTGTTTTAGATTTTACAAACAAATACATGCGTATGTTGATTAATCAGAAGCTAATACTTACTATATATATACTGTATAACTCATTTAAAGGTAAGAAGTTCTACACACGTCATTAGGTCAACTAAGTAAGAACAACAAAAGTCAGTTGTTATTTTAAGACATTAAGGTCAGCAGTTCTGGAACGGTTCTTCCAAGAACAGTATTGTACAGAGCTTCTGCATTTGTAAAACCCATCAAGCTCCATGATGAAACTGTCTCTCATGAAATAACCAATTAACAAACAGCAGCTCAGATTAGAGCCATTAGGAAGGATTTACAGAGCAGAAGTAGCAGATACATCTCAATATCAACTGTTCAAAGGAGATTATTGTATTTTTGGGTGCCTTTTGTATTGCTTTTCAGTGTAGAAAGAAATAAAAATCAGAGACGACCATGAAGTTAGAAGGTGTGTATCTGCTATAGATCATGCTGTTACTGTTCTGACGCCTTTACATGCATGCCAGATTACAAGTTAAATCCGTAAAAATATAATAAAAGAATTTGTATTACTTTTCTTTCACTTGAGTGTAACATCCACGTGCTGGACTTGACTTTTGTGTACTTTGGCAGTCCAATAAATGTAATACAACAAATACAAGCAGACCTGAGTTCATTTATGCAACATTTCTGGTGGCAAAATTGTATTATTCGAATATTCTTAAGTTTTCTAAAAGGAGCAAACCATGTTTTGCTTCTGTATGTCTCTTATATCCGGTCTAATATCATAACTGACTTTCAGGTGATATCTATATCTCCTGTTATTAATTGTTTTTCTTTAAGGGCAATACTACTGATGATGACCTGTAAATTACAATAATGTGATGTGACTTTCCCTTAAAAAAACGAAATTGTATGTATTTCAGAATACCAAAATCTGTTCTAGTATTGTATTATATTGCAATATCGTAAATACAGATTACAATATAAAATATTGCTAAATGTACACGTTTATATATTTTTTTATTCTTGCTCAAAATCAGTTTGTGGTTGTTGGGGGCATTAAAATAAATTTTATATATACACACTACCGCTTAAAAGTTTGGGATCACATTCAAACTCCATGGTCGTTCCTGATTTTTATTTCTTTCTACACTGTAAAACAATGCTCAAGACGTTCGAAATACACAGTAATCTCCTTTGAACAGTTGATATTGAGATGTATCTGCTACTTCTGCTCTGTAAAGCTTCACAACGGCTCTAATCTTAGGTGCTGGTAGTTAATTGGTGATTTCTGAGGCTGGTGACTCTAAATGAACTTCTCCTCTGCAGCAGAGGTAAGTCTTGGTCTTGCTTTCGTGGGAAGGTCTTCATGAGAGACAGTTTCATCATGGCGCTTGATGGATTTTGCAAATGCACTTGACACAATACTGTTCTTGCAAGAACTGATTCAGAACAGCTGACCTCCGTGTGTTAAAACATCAACTGACTGTTGTTGTTGTTGTTTCATAATTACCTAATTCCATATGTGTTACGTCATAGTTTTGAAACCCACAGTATTGTTGTAGAATGTAGAAAATAAATCGCTAAACAAAAAACAAAGAAGTTTGCTAGTGATCCCAAACTTTTGAGCTGTAGTGTATACAGTATATAAATATTAAATGTTATTCATACACCCACAAACTGATTTACAATACAATTTATTTCATGGTAGAGTCACATTGCATTATGACATGACTGATATGACCTGACCCTGAGTCTAATTTCAGGGTAAAAAAATTATGGAAAAAAATTATGATGTGTATTATATTAATATAATATAAATAATATGATCATATCAATATACAGTGGAACCTTGAATTACGAGCATAATTCATTCCGGAAGTGGGCTCGTGTTCCAAAACACTCGTAAACCAAATAATCGTTTCCCATAAGAAATAATGAAAACTCAAATTATTCGTTCCACAGCCCCAAAAAATAAATACATAATTAATACAATCTATAAAATGAAAATAAAACAAATTAATCTGCACTTTACCTTTTAAAAAAAGTACAAATAAATCCAGACAGGTAAGTGTTTCCGTTGGAGCCCGCAGGCGCTGTGTGTGTGTGTGTGTGTGTGTGTGTGTGTGTGTGTGTGTGTGTGTGTGGAATTAGCCCCTTCCCTCCTCTCATTTTACACAGTAACACTCCTCCTCCCTCTCCCCACCTCGCTTTTTAAATTTCACAACAAACACACACACTTACAGTACACACACACACAATGGAAACACCATTTTAACAGGAAAAAAAGGAAATCTCTCTGACACTGGCATGAGCGTATATTAATGGAATCACTTTTTTTCAGTTTCACAACAAATGCATAAACACAGCGGAAACACCATTTTAACAGAAAAAAAAGAAATCTCTCTGACACTGGCGTGAGCATACTAAGGGAATCACTGCGGTAAAGTAAAAAGAACAAAAAAACAAATGAACCAGCACCTTACCTTTGAAAAGAATCGTGAAATCACGCATGCAAAATAAGAGTCGCATGCGTGATACATGATACTCGCCGCTCGTAAACTAATACTTGTTCGGTTTCCGATTAAAAATTTATTAAAAATCTTTGCTCGGTTTGCGGAACACTCGTAAACCACGTAACTCACAATCCAAGGTTCCACTGTATATATATGGTATAGCAGTACATTTAATATTAAAATATTTATACAACCTTTCCTTTTCCTGAATTGTGTATACATCTGTATATATATAGTATATATTTTGGAATACAAGTTATTATCCACAAACTGCTACAACAAATGATTTGTGTGAAAAGCCTTTAAAAAAAAAAAAAGTGTGCTGTTCTGTAAACTTAGCAAAGATCATGACTGCACGTTGCTTCCATTTAGGAAGTGCTACCCGGGACAGTTTTGAATCTTGAGTTTCGTTTGCCTTTTTTAGGACTCACATGCTTCACATGCTGTCTGACAGATGACTGACAAGACTGCGTACGCTTCATCCTTACACCGGCCTTACAGCTTCTTAACAGAATAACTGCCAGTTCTGCTTGCTCTCAGTGGAAAATCCCTGAAAAAGGCCCTGTGGTAAGAAGTATGACCCAAATACCAATCAACAGAATCAGATTTAAACTGTTTAGTAATTACAGTTTTAAGCGTCGGGGTACTTTAGCTTTATCACAAACCACGTCCGTGCCAGGAGAATTTAACGCTAAAGTTGTAAGGTTGTTTTTGCAGTGGATACTTTAAGGGGGGAAAAAGGACAGAAAAAAAAAATCCACCCTGCAATTCAACTCACATGAATTGCAGGATTACAGAAGCTACGGCTCAAGACAAACACCTCAAATTTCTGGTTAGCTGTGTTGGGTAATACGCTGATTCAGGCTGAAATATATTTATAAAGAAGAAAGACATGACGCAATGATGTGAACAGGAACTGCTGACAATTTTTACTTTGCGTACAATATAGTACTGATAAGCCGTCTCGGCCGGATCAGTATGATGCTTAATTACTGTTGGAGGAATGTTTTTGAAAAAGTTTTTCCATGTTTGATTAAAATGTGTTACTACAAGTGACCGGCTCTACTTTCTGATTAAATCTGTCTACAAGCTGCATCTAGGCTACGCTAAAAATAAACCATGATTTTTGTAAGGTGTCTGTTCAAGAAGATGTCTCTCTGAACCATGTCTTCTCTCGGAAATTGATATGGACGATGCGTGTTCCGAGCCCGGAGACAAAACGGCGTACTCGACCAGGTCTGTTCTGCTCTAATTAGGAAGTCTGACTCGCTTTGAGGCTCGGCTCCCGAACTTTGCAATAAGGTCAGGTCTTTCTGACGCAGTTATCTTTCCGTTTCTGGCTGTTTTAATGACTTGAACACAAAGACGACTGGGGAAATATCATCCTCGAAAGACATTACGAAGCATTGTATCAAGATGGTGGTTTTAATAATACGAGGAAATTGAAAGTTGCTTTACAGATAGAGATAACGATGTTGACATTGATTATTTTTCAATAGCAGCACATCTCAAAGTGTTGTACAACTCTTACACAACACACTGAGAGTTATCGTTTTTTTTATTTTTTAAATAATTGCACTTTTTATATTTAAAAAAAACTTTTATCTGTTTAATTCAAATTCAAGTTGTATTTGTCACAAACACAGCCATACACAGTATGATATGCAGTGAAATGTTTTAACAACCGCCCTTGACCTAAACATTAAAAGAAAAATTTTGTATTTTAAATAAGGAATATAAAATAAGAATGTAATAATAAAAATTACATAGAACATTGTATAGAAAATATAGAAATTTACATTATAAAAAAAAGTAAAGCCTTAATTTTGTCACATATACATTACAGCACAGTGAAATTCCTTCTTTGCATATCCCAGCGTAACTGGGGTCAGAGCGCAGGGTCAGCCATAGTACAGCGCCCCTGGAGCAGATAGGGTTAAGGGCCTTGCTTAAGGGCCCAACAATGGCAACCTGGCTGAGCTGGGAATCGAACCGCCGATCTTCCGATTATGTACAAGAAATAAAAAAATATATATATAGCATCTGCTGTACAAATCACTACGATGTTACCATGGAAACCATAACTTATTCAAGTCAATGGTTACTAACACAAACCTGTCAGAGTCAGAGATTCTAGGGAAATTCATCAGACCGACTAGAATCTAAACAAAAGTAAAAGAAAGTGAACATCAAAGATTTTAAACAGACTTTAATCAAAGAAAATTGCTAATCAGGAAGAGTCGAATTAAAACCATAGATGCTTCCGCATTATGAGGTCCCGGTCATACTGCAACAAAGCTGCGCTCTTTGCTGTTTTTTAGGATGCAGTGGGAACGGAGGTCAAAATTGAAAAATCTGCATTTATCAAGTTCATACTGTTTCCTATCCGCGTCAGGTTCTCAATGCGTCTATCGTGTTGGCACTAATTTCCTCTCGGGCACATTCTCACGATGAGATCGACCCGAGTTATTACTGTGTCCGATCATATGGCGCTACGCTCTTACACACGTGCCTTTTCAGCATGAACATGAAAGTTCATAAACTTTTTATGAACAGGCTGATTACGTGCTGCGTGATATAACCTTAATTCACGTTCCAATGATGACTCAGTCACAATGCTATTCAATCTTTCCTGTCTCCGCGATGCGTCAATGAAGTCGATGCTTTCATTACTATGTCCTATGTATTGCTCCGACCATGTCCTCTTCGGACAAAAATTTTTTATAAATATATAAATAAAAATAGTGGTTTCTATGAGCATTCACGCGATTTTCTGTGTGGCTCAGTGTGATAAGGGTAACCAAAACAGCACTTCTACTTTACACTTTAACACATTACATTTAATGATGTCTTTTATCACGCATAGTCTTACACAGATACAGTATGTGCACCAATGAATGAAAACCCAGGCCTCATTAAAAAAAAAAAAAGGAGAAAAGCAAAAATCTTTTCAGATAAGATTTTTTTTTAAAGCATATTTCCTGTAGTTTCTTAGAAGTTATTCCACTGCCAAAAGTCTAACTAACAGAGCCGAACTCTCATGACACTAATAAATATCGAGCACCGAGGCACACGCACCGTTCTGCATTAACTCCCTGATCGCTGGAGTTTATGCAGATCGGTGTCCTAGATTTTACTCCGGGATGTCATCATTATGTAGCGCTGGGTTAACGTGACCGGCGGTGGCTCCCAATGCAAGGAAAAGCAAAAGAAAGAAAAATCATCAAGCTGCTCCGTCTGCAAGAATGCACGGCAGATGTGTATAAAAAGTTCAAAGATACAGATGTCAAGTTTAATCACCCTGACTCCGAGACCTGCAGCAGGATCCAAGCACAAACGATCAAGACTTGAAACAAAGGATGATTTAAACCTGAGACTCAATCAAGTTTATATATAAAACATTAAATCCAAGGCCACATCATGTGCTTCAAAAATCAAATATCCCTGTGACTAAAGTGAGTGAGTGAGTGAGTGAGTGAGTGAGTGAGTGAGTGAGTGAGTGAGTGAGTGAGTGAGTGAGTGAGTGAGTGAGTGAGTGAGTGAGTGAGTGAGTGAGTGAGTGAGTGAGTGGGTAAATGACTTTGTGAGCCAGTAAATGAGCCAGTGTGTGTGAGAGTTAATGAGTTAGTGAGTGAGTGAATCAGTGAGTAAATGAGTGGGAGGAAAAGTGTGTGATTGAGTATGTTAAGGAGTGGGAAAGCGAGTGATGAGAGATTAAGTGAATCAGTCAATGAGATGTTAAATGACTTAATGAGTCAAAAATGAGTCCATGAGTGAGAGGGAAAATAAGTCACTCAGTAAGTGACTCAGTAAGAGAGGAAATGAGTCAGTGAGTCAGAGTGTAAGAGAATAAATGAGTTAGTGAGTCAGTGAGTAAATGAGTTAGTGAGTCCGTGAGTGAGAGGTCTGTGAGTCAGTGAGTCAGTATGTGCCTCGGTGAATGAGTGAGGAGTGAGGATGTGTGAGAGAGGAAATGAGTTAGTGAGTCAGGGTAAATGAGTTAGTGGTAAATGAGTTAGTGAGTCAGTGAGTGAGAGGTAAAATGAGTCAGTAAGTCAGTAAGTAAAAGAGTAAATGAGTTAGTAAGGCAGTGCGTGAGAGGGTAAATGTGTCGGTGAGTCAGCATGTGACTCAGTGAGTGAAAGAGTAAATGAGTTAGTAAGTTAGTAAGTAAGTGGATATGTGAGAGATTAAATACGTCAATGAGTCAGTGAGTCAGTAAGTAAAGCGTTTCTCCAAAACAACTGCAGCTTTACATCATGGAAGTCATTTCTACTGAAGAAAAAGATCAGTTCAAGCTTCCCAGGACTTTACTCTAAGCAGTTGTGATGATACTCCACAGCTGTCTGAACGCTGGCAGAGATTTGGAAAGCAGCAGCAGAGGCGAGCCAAGCCGTCACCGAGGTTCTGCGGCTTTACCCGATCGCATCATTACTTTCACATTCACAAATTATTATGTTGCAATGCTTTACCGCCAAGAGTGGGAGGAGCTCCAGCTCCTTGTTCTACATAGTTTTCTCTTAAGTTATTTGAAAATGATATACCTCCTAAGGCATGAGAGACAAAATGCAGGAAATTTTCACAAGGCTTATAAGACTAACAAAGGGTGTACAGTACATCAGTATAACTGTTTTTCTTAATGCATGACACATTTTGAATTTGTTAATCTCTGTTAAAAAAAACTCAATCGATATCCTGATTAAGCAGTTTGCCCATTGTGAAAGAAAGCGTGTGTTTCTGTCCTGGTACTTTTCCTCGTGTGACATTTCAAGTTAAATAACACAAACACTTTCCACAGGAAACCCTGTGTATCTCTACCAAGAACAGAAAGTAGTGTTACTACAGAGTATCGGGTGCAGAGAAAGCATTTCCTCTTCCTGGTTTGACTCAGACTTTGTTTGTCTGCACTGCTGAAGCCCGTAGTGCACGGTTCTGTGAAAACTGAAAGGAAACAAATGGTCCTGTGTTGAAATTGCATTTTAGTCCTGCGTCTAAATCATGTTACCTCGCCGCTTAATTTAATTCTCTCAAAAAGATCTACGCACGGCGTATCAAATAAACAAGGGAGTGACGTTACTCTCCTTGTCTACTTTCTTTTTACAAAAGCAAGTCACAATAAAATGCTTGGACAGGATTGTTTTTTTTTTTGTTTTTTTTTTTCAAAACATTTTGTCACCAATAAAACATTTGTATTGTAAAAACAGGACATCAAATTTTGCAACATCTTGACCAGGGCTGGAACTAATTATGTGCGTTGTTTAATAAGTAAGAACAGCGCAAGATAAATGATAACGCACATAATGATGATAAATAAATATTATAATAATATTCACATGACATCATGGACAGGAGTGTTTTATTCTGCATATACCTCAGGTTTTGCTGTTTTGCTGACAATTGCAATGCTCAGTTTATTCATGATCGATGCACTCGACATTTTAACGGTATATAGTTTGATTTGATGTCCAAAAGACAAGCAAGTTCATGTTCGCACTTATACTGCAGCTGTGAACAGCGGTTTCCTCCCTAGCATCTCTCTCTCTCTCTTTATATACAAAACAAACTCCTCCACACTTACAGCAGAGAGTCTTTTCTACATATTAAACTTTTCAGAAAAAAAAAACTGCACCACAGTATATGGGGGGGCTCCAATCAGGGTTTTTGGGGCTGACCACTGATCCCCAGGTACTGTATCAGACTACCGATGCCTATAACAATTGCTGATTACAGGTGTGTGTGTGTGTGTGTGTGTGTGTGTGTGTGTGTGTGTGTGTGTGTGTGTGTTATTGGGGTCTGCCAAAGTGATTTATTTATTGTGTTGTATTGTTTAATTGTTTATATATTTATTATTTATAGCTGTAAAAAAATATAATCAAGATCTGAGAAATGATCTTAAACATAAAACTTTTATTTACTGGAAGGCAACATCGTCCATTCTTTTATTATTTCATGTAGAGATGAAATATAAAGAAACTGAAACCAATAGAATAGCCTGTGCTCGACCAAAGAGATAAAAATCTCCATTCCTTAACTAGCATTGAGGCGCTCTCACAAATGCAGAAACGCTTATCTAAAACGTGACTGTCTAACTATGCACACTCGTCATAACGCACATCATATGGACCGAGGCTGCGTGAACGACAAAACAAACAAATCAAAGCTCTGCGACAAACGTTTTAAATAAACACACACATCAGTCACTTTGTATTTGGTGAGCCGATCATGGCTACTCATTAGTTGTGTTGTATTGTTTAATTGTTTATATATTTATTATTTATAGCTGTAAAAAAATATAATCAAGATCTGAGAAATGATCTTAAACATAAAACTTTTATTTACTGGAAGGCAACATCGTCCATTCTTTTATTATTTCATGTAGAGATGAAATATAAAGAAACTGAAACCAATAGAATAGCCTGTGCTCGACCAAAGAGATAAAAATCTCCATTCCTTAACTAGCATTGAGGCGCTCTCACAAATGCAGAAACGCTTATCTAAAACGTGACTGTCTAACTATGCACACTCGTCATAACGCACATCATATGGACCGAGGCTGCGTGAACGACAAAACAAACAAATCAAAGCTCTGCGACAAACGTTTTAAATAAACACACACATCAGTCACTTTGTATTTGGTGAGCCGATCATGGCTACTCATTAGTGATCAGCGACGGCAGGAATTTCTTTATAAACATATATATATATAAACAGAATTTTTGCATTATTTTAAGAGACCGGTCTATTCCTATTCCAGTCAGAACGTGTGCCGCCGTGCTGAATAGTCGCTCGCTGCCGGAGTGGTAAGGTAAACCTGGGCTGCTCGGCCAGAGCTAGGAACCGCTCTTTATTTCTCTCCTCGTTATTATTTTTGTGACAATGTAAACATTTAAGGGTTTTTATTCTCTGCAGATTGAGGCTCGAGCTTTTTGAGGGCTTCTGTTGTACAGTAAATGCTTGGATAAGGGTCGACTTTTTTGACTTTTTATACTCAAATTATCCATGGTACATTGTTCTTAAGTGCCGAATAAGGTTGGCTGTATTAAAGCTTTCGGCACACACACTATTAACATGTTGTTTTATCACGTTTTGTGTAATGTGAGTGTTCGCAGTGTGTTCTTATCGTTGAGGTAGTTTCAAAGATCACTGCAGACTCCTGCAAAAGAAGACGATTTGCTCGCGTAATGCAGGAACAGTTCTTGGTGGATTTTCACCGTTAAACGCACTCTTCTTTAATGTTCAGCACAAGTAGGTATCAGGTGGTGTAAGTTCGGGGAGAATGGCACAAGGATGAGAAGGAATGTGTTCTGCAACTTTTTTAAACTCGGCCCCCGTTCACGAACGCTTCCGTATGAGCGGTATTAATGGTCAACTGTGAATAATTTTCCTCCGTCCACAACTTCCTTTGCACTCTGGGAACACGTGAATATTCGTAGATGGCTCATCGTCACACAATCCAGATTGAATCCCTATTTAATATATGTTATAACATCCTTCGCTCCCATGTGAGGGATTTCCACCTCGCTCAATATCAAAACTTTAGGGTGGCAAGAGTGACATGCCACAGTGATTGATTAATTTCCTCCAACAGCACAACCAGGAGATGTTTTATTCCCATGAACATTATAAATAACAATAATTACAACATGATGTGTTCCAGAAAAGGCTCCGTCCATACATAGGTCCCAAAAGAAAATCTATATTTCAAGGGTCATAATTTTGCCTTTGACAAAAGAAGAACATACTGAGATCGTTCTCACGACTGAATCCGGAAGCTGTCGCAACTGTACATTTCCGCTATATATAGAGACATATGAGGTGCGCTGTATCGTAATTCGGATTAGTTTATTATCTCCAAGGTTCTTGTGGGTGTTTTGACAAATTGTGGCTTTGCGGTGAAACTCCTACAAAAAAAGAAATAAAAAAATATGACTCCATGTCAACCGCTGCTTCGTCTAAATTCTTGTCGTTTTTGCACCAGGCCTCGAGTGTAACGCGGCGAAATCAGTCACATTGCCATTTCAACGCCGCTCTCGTGCAACTGCTACGTTCTTCATTAGGAGGAAGTAAAGCAATGTTTCCTGCCTCGTGTATTACTGCAGAAAAAGTGCCTCAACGTTGCGCGGGGTGGAAGGAATCAATCGTAGTGTATCGTGAATGCAACCGTGTTTTTCCCTCGTACAACCCTTTGAGCTGATGAGTAAAAACATGAACGTGACGGTTAAGGTGTTGTGCGTAGCTCGCAATCTCGGCGACAGAGTAGTGACTCATGCACCAGCTCGTTCTTTTACACGCTATCTATCTCAGACGATGACTGCTATTACTGCAAATGTTACTTCCAATGTGACGTTTGTTTGGAGGAGAGGAGGGGTGGTGATGCTTTCTTGTTAAATTTTAAATGAAGTCACTTTCCTGCATTTCTGTATTTCCTGTCTTCATTGTTTCACGACTTCCCTGTAACATTCTGCTGGTGGCCTGTGTTGACCCGCAATGATCCTGTCTGCATAGCGGACATACCGGACGCCGCTCGACGACGCAGTGTGTTGATCGTTGTTCCCGGCAAAAAGAAAGCAAAAAAAAAAAAAAACAGCTTCTCTAGAGAGTCGGTGGTGTTTCCCTGACGTAACACACGGCCACGAGGTTTTCGCGCTTCATCACCTTCTGACTGACAGATTTACACAATACAGTCAGGCGATAACGTGTTCATCTGATCCGTCACCTTTCACCCTTGCGTATACTTTTATTAAACGACCAAAATATTTTTATATTTATACACATATAGTAAGAATGAAGCCAAGCAATTATTCTCTGATGTCTCATGTGTTAAAAAAAGAAAACAAAAAAACATTTGATTACTTTGTAATCATCTTTCAGTGTCTGGAGTATCGGATTTGAAGCAAGAGTTAACGAAGGTTATATATCCAGCGCTGGAGCGGATTGGTTCAGAGGAGATTTATGGTTTTAAATTAAGTTTATGAGCGTGTGTGTGTGTGTGTGTGTGTGTGTATGTGTGTGTGTGTGTGTGTGTGTGTGTGTGTGTGTGTGCTATACATGAAAGGGTTCATCTGGGAAAATATTCACAGCTGAGATGCTGGGCATATGATCTATATACACAATGATAACGCATGTTCAATTATATAATGCACTTCCTACTATACATGCAACAATTCATCATGATCGATAATGACTGTAGAGCAATAATAATTACAAAAAAAAAAAAAAAACATTAAGCTGGCTCTTAAATGATTACATCACCAGGATCTGGCCACACAGATGCATGGATTAGTGCTCAGCCTTTCTTCTGAAAAGAGACATGCAGGTAGGTGCACTTAATCGCCACTGGATGTGTTTGTTTGTTTGTTTGTTTGTTTGTGGTGTCACCATGACGCACTAGTGTCCTATCGAGGATGTGAACCTGACGTAGCTGAACCGCTTACAGAAGAAGAACGTGTATGAATGATTAACGGACCAAAAGCAACAGAAGTTTGAAGCTGAATCGTCAGGAAATATGAGCGATTCGGAAGAGTAAAATTCTCCTCTGGAATAATGGCACAGTAAGATGGGATGCGGTTATCAGTTGAGCATGTGATACTCTGATGCGCTACGAAACGTCAACTTGACCACGTTACAGGTTGAGCCGGCTTTTGCGCCGTACCCTATGGCGCGCACACACAAGGCGGGTCCTGAACAAACACGGCCGTGGTGGTGATGATGAAACGTAAACAAGACGTAATAACGGGCAGGGAAAATATCCTAAAACAATGTTTGCGTTTGTGTGATCGTGATGACTGATGGCCTACAGGAGAGAGAGATTGTAGTAGATTGCAGTTTTCTTTATGTAGTTTACCGGTTTTAATTCAAATCCACTATCGTTTCTATAGTAACAGCTGGTTCACATGGACGTTTTATGGGCGACGCTCTAGAGCGTCTGCGTGTTTGGTTTCCATCGTTTGGAATCTGGAATCCTTCAGAGTCTTCAGGATGGAGGACGGTTCGGCGGAGAGATGCCGGAGACGAGATGACCGTTTGTAGCTACCACAACAGAAGCGGTCGATCGTTTTGTTGGCGTCAACGACGTTAAATGCAATCAGATGGCAATGGATCGTTGCTCGCTCACTCATTCACTCATTGTCCATACCACTTCATCCTGTATACAGGGTCAGAGGACTTGGGGCACGAGGTGGGGTACACACTGGACAGATGGCACACACATACTCACACTTACACGCTCATTCACACACACTACAGGCACACCAATTAGCCCAATCTGCATGTCTTTGCACATGTTGGAGGAAACCAGAGCACGACGAGCACCTGGAAAGGACGGCAATCCGTCACATGGGGTCACAACACCCATCCACCCACACACGTGTGTTTAGGACACGTTGGAGGAAACCGGATCACCGGGAGGAAACCCACCAATCCCGAGAAGAACATGTAAACTCTGGTATCTGGAATCGAACCCTCGACTCTTGGAGGTGCGAGACGTCGGTGCTGACCACTACGGCACCATAAATGGATACAATGATTACAAATTAGAAAGTTGCGAAATGAACTGCCGTTCTAGGACAACAACTAAGAGGAACTTGGCACATCTCGCCAAGGGACACCATGACAGCGTTGTTGATTAGTTTCCTTTAACAAGACACACGCCTTAATCAAAAGCAGATCTTTCGTTTTCATTGTGACATGAGGGAACAGTATGTTCGGTATATAAAGCATGCACAGCCCAGGAAGAAGGTTGTACATGAGGATAGCACACAGTAATGATAAACAATAAAACACACACACACACACACACACACACACACACACACACATACATACAGAGAGAGAGAGAGAGAGAGAATAAAACACAGCGTGTACCCACCTTGATGATGCTGGCCTTTCTTGGTATTCCAGGTTTGCACTCTGATGCGTTGTCCGCTCCGGTGGATCCAGCCAGCTCTGGCGGCGCGAGTCCACAATCGCCGTTCGACACCGATACCGAACCAGAGCACGAGCCGGTGCCGGCGGCGAGCTCGCGCTGCGTGTCCGCGTCGCCACCGCTTCCTGGTTTCTCCGCCATGAACACTGTGCCGTGCGGGATGATGGTGATGAGTCTTGTGAAGTATTCCCGTGGTGATCGTTTTTTTTTTCTTCTTCCTCTTTCTCTCTCCTTTTTTTGTTTTGTTTTTTTACACAAGCGCGGATTTGACCGAGCGCTGTCTCACATCATCATCACCATCGCAAGGAGCAACCTCTGGCGCGCGCGGCCGCATCTGGACGCCATGCACACGACGTGTTTTACTACAACCGCTGGTGCTAGAGGAGGAGGTAGTGGTGGTGGTGTGTGTGTGTGTATGTGTGTGTGAAGCTTATTGTTTCAGCATCACATCCAGGATGAGGTCGAGGACAGCCCTCCCTCCCTCCCTCCGTGCTACTGCCATCTGCTGAATTAGTGCATCATAAACATCCAGCGCCTGACCGCATGAACCGTTTTATTATTATCAAAAGAACAAATATAGTTATAACTATCTAACTACAGTGTCATATCGTTATGTATTTTTTTCTGTTTACAACACCTAAAAAATCCTCAACACAAAACAGGCTTAACTAAGGCTTGGTTAAGTCCGTTAAACAGCTAGTTAGCAGCTAGCAACTAGTCGCCTTGTTTTCAGTCTTTTGTTGCTACAACAGCATGCTAGAAAGCTGCTACTTTTAATTCATGTCACATAGTAGTTTACACGCTTCCACTACTTCCGGCGTGCACGCGAGCGATTAGAGTTAGTCAGCAAAAAAATCTCACCAGGAAATAAAAAAATTTAAAAAAAGCTCGCGTGCGCACTACATTTACTATTAAAGTTATCAGTAGTTGAACTAGTCATGTTTTGGGGAGTTAAAGTTTGTTCCTTCTTCCTTATCTTGTGGGAAACAAACGAACAACAACAACAACAACAAAAACAATAACGATAAATAAACGTTTTATTTCTGACTTTCTTTCTACAGCGCGTGCACTTCAGCTCACACTATACTCACCTTGAATGTGTCCAAACGCCCCCCTGTTCTCTTCTACCATTCTCATTTTGGGCTTTTCACACACACAAATACACACAGACCCAAGAAACACTCGGCCTGCCAAAAAAAAAAACTGTCAAACTACCGCACTTTCTTATAAACATGTCCAAAAAACAAGCTCTGCACTATTTTGACATACTCTTCGGCAGGCTAGTATACTAACTCTGACGTTGTCATGGCAACCGGCACGAGCGCAGCGGCGAGCAGCGTTCTAGGCAGACGCACTACGTAGTACGTAAGTGCGCGCGATTGCGCCCGCCTTTTTTTTGCGGTTTTTTGAGAACGCGGATACGCTGCCTGGATCAGGGTTAGCCAATCAGAAGGGAGAAGGGCGTGGCTTGTAATCAGGGCTCGCACAGCCAGTTCTTCTGATTATGTCTACTAGAGATAGGGGAGGAAATCGATTCATCTATGAATCGCGATTCTTTTGTGTGACGATTTACGTATGGCCACACTGACTCCAATTGAATTTATAATAGAGATGAACCAGTAAACCACAGTAAAAATGTTAAACTCTTGTATTTGAAGTTAGTTTGTATTGTTTAAATAGATTTTTGATTGATTTTTAAGTTTTGAAAAGTATTTATAGAAAAATGTTATAAGGAATGGGCTACATTTAATTCATGATTAGACTATGTTTAAAGGTTTAGAATTGTAAAATTGTAACACAATCAGGTAGGAAATGTAATATCGAATTGTGATTTAAATAAAATCGCGATACTTTTATAATCGTAATTCTATTTGAAATTGCACAGCGCTATAATGATAATATTGTATCGTGTGTATTACTGGTTCGTTCTATTCTCAGGGTCGTGATGGATCCAAAGCCTGCTGTCACAGAAACACTCAAAAGAGGGAGCCGGTAGTTATAATGCAGCCACTGTTCTCCTCCTTCTTCTTCTTATACTTTTTATCCTTTTACTATTATTATTATTATTATTATTATTATACATTTAATTGATTTATCTTCTATACTGCTTCTCCTGTACAGGGACTTTGAGCACAAGGCACACACATACTCAAATTAAACTCTCGACCTTGGCAGTTGCGAGGCCACAGAGCTAACCACTATGCCACGATGCCGCCCTTTATTATTATAATTAGCAGTAGTGGTGTTGGTTAAAGTAGTAGTAGTAATGGGAGGAGGAAGAGGAAGAGGTGGGGTATTTTCCATTAAAACTAAAACCAGTAAGTCTGTTAGATGTAGAACTTGGTCAATAGGAAGTACCCCTCCCACTACCAGGCAAGAGAGATTAGCCTGATAAGCCTGAGGGTGGTGGTGGTGCTCTAGTTCCATGCTTATCAATTTGTTGGCCAATATCTTGATAACACAGAGAGGAACATGAACAATAATTTTATCTATCGTCTCTTTAAGACTTCTCGAAAAGAATTGTAAGAATTCTCGAAAAGAATTGGCTACATCAGGAGGTATTTACAAAGAGTGATTGGAATGCACACTATTTAACTTTTTTTCCCATAAGTGTATCAATATTTAATAGGTATATCTCAAGTGTAAAGGTGTAATGTAATTAAAACAAGCCTCAATCATGCTTAAATACAACTGTATTTTGATATTTGTGATTTTTACACACATTCCTTAAACATGGTGAACATACCCGCCTTGCAGGAAACAGGTATGATAGTACATATGTGCCTAATGTACATAAAATAAAATAAAAAGTCTAATTAGTCTCAATAAATTCCATTCGATGGGGTAAGTATGGGGTTTACACTTATGGGGTCCACAAAATTTTGTAACGTCATTAGAACATAAGTGATACCCAAAATGACCTGAAAGAAATTTTTTTAAATAAAATTCAATATTGGTTCTTTTTGAGCATGCGAATATACAAAGTAAAACATGCATTTTTAGTAAAGTTCAATGTAAGAAAGTAAGGAAGGAAATAAGCATCTAAAGAGCCCATTATTAGTTACTTGTACACGAAAATGAACCACTGAGTCATAATATTGTGCAACAGTGCCATCTGCTGGATATCTTCTGTAGTACTAGATCATATCATACCAGAATTACAGAGTAATAACCCATTCCATGGGGAACAAACTGTTCGTGAATGTAATTATTTACACTATATTGCATTCTTCCACATATTTGAAAGATATAATTGTTTATGTCTGAAAAGCAATTTGCATGTGCATCATTTAGCATTGCCCAGCGTTCCTTCGCGTTCATAATTCATGAAGTCTGACTGGACGAGAATTCTGTTATTAAACCTCGATCATCTGTAGTCTTAGTTTGGAAGCAGACACTTAAAGGAAAACCGCCACTGAGATGTTGTTGATGGTGGTATTAGCTTGATGCTGATTTGTTTGAGCAGCATCTGTTTTTAGATGTCTCTCCCATACCATTTAAAAACACCCCCCTTTCACGTTCCCCAATATTTTCAAAGTGTATATCGTGTACTTTCACAATCTCCTGCTACGACGCTCATCTAAAACCCATCAAAAAGAGAGCGACACAGGATGATGCATGCGAGAGCTAGTTATTATAACGATGATGAACCATAATCACAATGTGCTAATGAACAAAGACATATCTTTATTAATATAGCAAGCACTGCAACGAATAGTGAATAATGTTTGTGCTTATTATATCAGGCTAACCTATGACATACAGTAAACAGGACAGAGTTACTTTCTTAAATCGTCAAAGAATCTTCATGGAGAATACTCTACCGCAGTTTTATCACACAGTCTGGTTTAGAATTCAGCCAAGATTTACTAGGATCATTCACACTGTTGGACAATTGATAATCAGAATAAATCCTACAGTCTAAGTTACAGTCCTGAAGTCCAGAGACTACAGTCGAGAAATGTCTCGGCTACTTCAGAGAAAAGGATGAGCAGAAGTCTGGGATTTAAGCAGCTTAGACACATCGTCACAATCCCCGTCTTCTTTTTCTAGTTAGTAGGAATGATCTCTGTGGAACAGGAACACTGAGCCGTGCACCATTTCACCAGGTAGCTGCTACAACTGCCCTGTCCTATCAATCCGGGGCAATTGGCATAGGTGTTGATGTAAGGACACGGATTGGCTAGAAAAAAAAAGAGAAAAAAAAAAGACAAACGGTAAGGTTGGAGGTCACGGCAACATACATCAAAGCGATGTTTAAAGAGCTACAGTATATTGACCGAGCAGGATGTTTGCATACTGTATATACTATACGGAGATAACGACAGGTTACTCACTGCACAGTTTGTTCTCACAATTTCCCGGACAGGCCGAGCAGGGTTCTCCCAGGGAGTACGGTGGCACCCTTCTGTAATTTCCTCTGTTTGCAAAAGACAAACAAAAGAGAAAAAGACAAGCTAATTATGTTTCATGTAAAAAAAAAAAAAATTTTTTTTTTTTTTTTTAAAGTTTCACGTGAGTTCATCAACATACGCTCGATAGTACTGGCAGTCGTAGAAATAGTCGCTCCCGCACTTCGCCACTCCGCACCCGACTTGGTACGAGCTGAACCAGATCACCTTTGATCAGAAACACGTTTATTTATTTATTTATTTATTTACTTTTATTTTAAGTACAACACTTATTTAAAGAAGATTAAACATCAAAACAAGTTTTATGTTTTGATGTTTAACTACAGTTTTACTACACTATACTGTATGTGCTTAGTACAAATTCACTAATAAACAGTTCTATTCCATATAAGGTTTAAACGAAGCATTGATTTTATTCTTTGTCTTGTTATGGAGATATGTATATGGAATATGAAAGCAGATTATTGAGTACTATGAAAGCTACAGTGGGTTCATTGTGAGGATTGTACGTCTGTCTCCTTCTAGGAATTAAAGTGCCTGGAAAGCTAGGGTTTTCCCAAAATATGCTCATTTCTCCATGTATGGGGGTCGTTCAAGCCAAACCGGGACGTGTGATTGAAGCAGTACAATATCACTATGGTGCTAAAGAAGGCAGTGCAGTACGTCTGCGAATGATGATCCCGGCTGATGCGGCTCGGATCCCACTGGGATTTCCCTGAGTGGAACGCCTGACCCTTGAATATAACTTATTATTCACTTGCGGAAGAGACGCGCCGATCTGTGGGAACGTTGCAAGCAATCATTCCCCAGCACCACTTGAACATTACAGGAACTCGGCTGGGAGTTATAGACACATGCACCGTACAGTCCTGACCTCGCGCCAAGGAATTTCCTACATGTTTGGATGATTAAAGGAGTTCCTGGGAGGGAAATCTGAATCTGAATCTGTGAATCAGATTCATATTTCCATTTCTGAATGGAATTGACATAAATCAACAAATGTAGAGGACCACAAGCTTTAGCACCCCAGTCACACTGTCACACACTATAGGCAATCTGGAAACACCAGTCAGTCAACAATGCATGTTTTTGGTATGATGGTATGGGAACTGGAGAACCTGCTGGAAACCCACCATGCACATGGAGAACATGCAAACTCCATGTACACAGACTGGTGGCACCAGTTTGAACCCCGGCCCTTTAGGAGCAAGTCGACAATGCTAACGTCTAGGCCACTATGCCATCATCATATCATGTATGTTAAAAAAATGGATAAAATGAATGAATTATTTATGAACTGTTTATGAACAACACGTTCTACCAATAAGTGCATCATGAGTCACTTTAGCTGTTGTCCCGACTCGTGCTTTTTAACTTTTGGAGAGCACATGCAGTACTGTAGCATCCAAATGAGATTTAGACTGGTACTAAATACAGTAGCAAGATTTCAGTAACTCAGACACGGAGTCAAGTCATGATTTGTGAAGAATATGTACACACGGTGGAATAAATATACCGAATGTTCCTTATCAAAGATAAACCGTCTCAATTCTACACACACACACAAAAAAAAATGTAGACTGATTTTTTTTTTTTTTTTTTTTTTTTCAATCAAGAACCTTGTGGTCCTGGAATGAGCATTAATCTTTTATGATTCACTGGTTTGAAATTACTCTCTCTCTCTCTGTCGCTCTCTCTCTCTCTCTCTCTCTCTCTGTCTCTCTCTCAGTCTCACTAATTCAAGCATCTAAGCTTCAGAATTAATGAACAACCTGTAAATTGGCGCCAAATTTTCAGGCATTTTTATTTTTGAATTTTTTTTACAGTGCAGGTTGCTGATTTTTCTTTTCGTTCTTTTTTTTTTTTTTTTAAAAACTCAGAACTAATTGACCTGTGTGTAGTGGCCGATGGATTTCCCGTTGGCGGACCCTGTGGGATAGTTGTAATTGGCCACTTCGTTGTGCCAGGCGGTCACGACATCAGTCCATGGAACAAGCTCGGAGCTTTTGAACAGGTTTTCACCCATTTGATACGCTGCATGAACAGAAAACAAGAAACAAATATGGATGAAATTACAAAAAAACAAACAAACAAAAAAAAACATGCACATATTAGGGCTGCACGTTCCACATTCCAATTTTTTTTTTTTCATGCTTCAACATATTTAAATTGAGAGCAGAATTTTCTACTCAAGAAAAAAAAAAAAACACGTTAAAAAAATCAACAACAACAACAACAACAACAAAAATACAATAAATAACAAGTTGTTCAGTTGAAACTCATTAACTAGGTTTAAATACATTACAATCTTCATTTAAAATAGACATAATATAAGGTATATAATATTATTCAACAGGATGTTGTAGTGCTTGAGCAGCTGATTAGTGATCTGTCTGTATATCTGTACGTCTGTCCAGCCGGATTTTGGCGCAGAATCACACAACGCTGGCTGAACAGAATTTGACGAAACTTTGCCAGTCCTTTGGTTTTTGACGGGAGTTGACCATGATATTCATGAATGAAATCAAAATCTTGATTAGAAGGAAAGAAAGGACAGCTCGATACAGCATGGCTCGCGGGAAGTGTAGAACCCGCTTGCCTCATATGTTCCGAAGCCATGGTGCTAAAACACGGGTCGCTGGAGCAAATACAGTATACCTGCGATGAAGGTGCGTAAAATACCAGAACTGAGAGCTGAACTGCGCTAAAATCAAAATGTTTAGAGTTACAGTACATACGCCGGATTTAATAATCTACTTTAAAGTAATAAGCTGCTAATGCGCTACTTGCTCAATGTAAACAAACACCTGCACCAATAGATATTAATTAGAAAAGCTAAACTGAATATTTTGCCTGAATATTAGCTCATCTTTTCACTCTGGCTGAAATAACAGCGCTGCAGTGAAGTTTAATACGCTGGAGACGTATTTAAGACGAAATGTCCGATTTCTCATCTCTCCGATTAACAGAATAGGGAGTTTATTTATTTGGCCGACGACAAAAGAAGGACAACTTCGCGTAAACAAGCTGCAAGATACTCAACCTTACAATATTGTATTTCTTCGTGTTAATACGTTAGACAGAGAGGTCTGCCGTACAGAAAGACAGTCAACAGGCACGTACTGTACGTGGGCTTCAACCTGAAAGTAATTATTTTTAGCTATTTTGACGATTTCCACACTCTTACTCACTCATCATCTATCTCCTGTATTCAGGCTCATGGGGACCTGGAGGCTATTCCAGGGGACAAGGTGGGGTAGACCCTGGACAGGGTGCCAATCCATCGCAGGACACACACTCACTCACACACTACAGGCAATTTGGGAACGCCGATTAGTACCCGGAGGAATCCCACCAATCACCAGGAGAACATGCAAACTCCATGCACGCAGCGACGGGAATCGAACCCGGACGGTGCAAGGCGACAGTGCTAACCACTACACCACCGTCAATTATACGCCCTAGTCAATTATACTGTATAAATGATATGAACATATATTAGTTTTATGGTACGGTACGTGATATGGTATATGGCAGTCATTCAAACCCGAAATTCCGAAAGAAACGCTGTGGCACACAATGAGTCCCAAACTAGAAGTGATTATAACCCTCTTAAAACCATTCATTTCCGATTTCCAAACATCTTAACACTGCTAATCGTCGACTTTAAGCGGGTCTGTTAGCATTTGTCAAAAGCACTTGGATTGAGTCTGTTCATTCTTTGCCAGTAACCAGTTTTCCCCTCACATCAGCTTTCAATTACATTCATTCTCAGTGGCCGACTTAAAGTGATTCATCTCAAATGGTCCGCTGGAGAAAGAAAGAAAAAAAAAGTAGTGTCAACTTGAAAAATATTCTCAATTCATCATGTCTAGCGCTGTAACGTGAGCTCAGTGAAACGGAATCGCTTCAGAGTCATTTCTAAGTCGTCCTTATCTGAGCTAACATGACTGTTTACATGGACTTGAGCAAAGATACGGCCATTTAATTCATACTGTACGAGCGGTTTCACATTCATAATCAGTGAAAGAAAGAAAGTTGGCCTACTCCCGAGCGTGCGGCTGCTGGGGGGGCCGTGCTCCATCGCGCAGGTGTCTGCCCACTTCTGAGCCGATGCGGCGACCTCTGAGCTCCAGTTCTGCATGAGAGATGCACACACTGGTTACCGAGACCATCACACGCTGTCGAAAAAGCATCCAGTCAAAAAGCTGCCATTGTGGCTGGTCGCACATGGAGGATGACCTACAGTCGTCTTACCCGGATGTTGTATTGCGTTGTATTATTATCTAAGAACAGCTTCTATAATCAGAACGGATATCCCAAAGATTTCTTATTCATAATTGATACACCTGCTATCCAGTCTGATCCAGAAGGTTCAATTTGGTTCTGGTTCCTCTTATACTGTATATCATATCATACCAGCATACCAGTATTCTGAGGTTATTAAACACCAAACAAATGTAGTTAATTAAAGGACACTCAGGCTGAGTATGAGTTGGTATCAAAAACTTTCGATATTAGATCTGTACTGTACATGCTCCCTCAGAGGTCTGAAAAGCTGGCTGTAGAATCGACGGTCTATTCCCTGGGGTCGAATTCTCAAAGCTCAATGCCCCAGATGTTGAAAACGATGATGAGTAGGATCTCGGTCGAGCTGCAGACCTGCCTCGTCTTTTCCGGTCGTGGAGAGTTGTGGGCTCATCCACTGTGAAGGCCGTCGCTTTGTCTCAGGGTCGTACCCAAGTTCCGTCAATCCTCGACATGAAGGATGGGTCGTCCATGGCACGCTGCCGGAGTTATTGGCAGACTTCGACCCAGTGTTAATCTGCTCCTGGGTCAGCAGCCTGGGGATGAACTCGGCAGCGATTCCTGATCGGAGGGGGCTTCCCGATCTCTCGCCGTCTTCCAGTGACGTTCTTGCACTCTTGAAGTGCGCGTGCCAGTGCCGTTCAAAACACCTCAAATGACTCATCGCAGCGTCTCTGTAACCGTGACGAAGCATGTCAAACGTCTCTGTGGCAGATTTCTCCCAGTCGCATGGCGCATTTCAGGTTCGCTCTCAGTTCAACCTGGTCAGAAGCGCACCAGTTGCACAGCTCCTGATGTCCAGTACCTTACATGCGACGGTGACTTTTGGCACACTGACTTAAAAGTTGAGGTATATAAATCTTAGGTTTAAGAGCATAAGTTTACGTTTAAGAATGGTGCGGTTTTTTTTTTTTTGTTTTTTTTTTGGCGCAAATTTACTTCGCTGTGTTAAATCAACTGCTAAAGCTTATAAAAGGTGCGCGTTACCATCTTGAGCATGTTGCTGGCGGTTGGAACGACGGCCCGCCGAAACGTGTTGTGAATGTTGACTATTTCATTCTGCACTGACTGCAGGCCTGGACAGATCTGATCTGTAAGAGACAAAGAGACAAAAAGGTCAGACGGGGCTCGATTCAGGTGCAAGTACAGTACTTCACAAGCAACACACATTCGTTAACTGTTAAAATAGGAAAATCGAACAAATTATAAATGAAATAAAAAAAATTGCACAATTTGATTAAATTGTTGGACTGTGATCTAGTTATACAAAGATTAATTGGTATACAAAGTCATGTAAGTGGTTGTAACTTTACAGTAGTAGGACTAGGGCTTACCTGACTGTTGAGACCATGAATGGATGAGTTACAAAGAGAGAGAGAGAGAGAGAGAGTGTATTACATATACAATTACAGTATTATGTTATACATATTACTATACACACACACACACACATAGACACACACACTAGATGTGCCCATGACTCTTCGTTTGCATGAAATATAATTGCACACTCATAAGCCCGTTTAAAAAAATATACAGCGCCATCTGTTGAATTTTGGGGTGAACTAATGATGTTTTCAAGGTTGATTTTATGATTTTTTATGATATTGGGGCATTTTCATTCAAAGTAGCATATCTTCTCTTCCCCTGGGCCGATTGTGTTGAAACAAAGCCTATATGTTACCTCAGGCTACTGTATACATTACATCAAGCGCCCCATTAAAACTCATTCAGTAGTTTTTACGTGTTGCATGCACAAACAACACACAAAAATAAAAAATAAATGATCTTGATGTGTTCTATTACTTAACCCTAATAATAATAATATATATATATATAATGTAATATTAACAGAATCACAGTAGTGCAGTATAGTTTGCATGACTACCTGATGTAACATAGTTTTCTTTCTTTTTTCGTTTTCACTTGCAACATTTCCAAGATGTTTCCTGAATAACTTTGTCTCCATGTGTTCATATCTACTCACCACACTGCAGGTTGAGCTCATATGTAAGAGAGTGAGCACACAAAGACTCCAAAGAAACATATTTCCGAAGGTCTTAGTTCTACAAACAAACCCCAGGAGAGAATAAATATGAAAATGACTTTTATTATGTGATACAGTATATGCAACAGTAGCATGAGATGCCCAATACTCCTAAACTGTATTACATACTGTACTGTACTGTACATAGTGCTTTAGTATGGTAGAACATGCAACTAAACAGGTTTTCAAGAAACAAATACGAAGTAGTTATTTTATATATATATATATATATATATAGTATGTATACAGTGTGTACATATTCTACATAAGGATATTCAAGTTGGCAGTAGCTTGTGTGGAAATTGATAAAGATGTGAAAGATACTAATGTACACACACACACACACACACAACGTAAGAATGCTAATCAACTGAATCTGCATGACTTTGAACTGTGGTAGGAAACCAGAGCACCCTGAGGAAACCCACCAATCACGGGGAGAACATGCAAACTCCACTCACACAAACCCGAGGCGGGAATCGAACCAGTGCCCCTCGAGGTGTGAGGCAACAATTCTAACCACTAAACCACTACTAACTTTAATACTGGTACTGAAAATAAAACCACGCCATTAACTACATTTGACGTTTCATATTTAATTTAACTGCAACTGTTTGTATATGATATAGCAATTGAATATACGTATATGTATATGTATATATTTATATTCAGATGGTGGGAGTATTGAATGACTTACCGTACAGGGAATGTTAGGCATCCTTAACTTTAATTGGCATGATTTTAAACTTAACACTATAATGTTACTGCTTTAAGTGCTAAGTTCAACTGTACACGCAATCATTCCCCCAAAACCATGTGCACATTACAGTACAGTAGCTCGGCTATTGCCACAACCCCCTGCAGTCCTGACGTCACTCCAAGCCATTTTCACATGTTGGGGCCAATTAAGGAGTTCCTGGGAGGCCGGCATTTCAGACATAAAGCAGACAGCATACTAATCAAAGCTCCAGCATGCTGAGAAAACGTTCTACATTAATGGTGTCCAAGCACTAGTGAAACACTGGGATAAGTGCATTAGTGTAGTAGTGGATTATATCGAGAAATAACGGGAGTTTTTACTCTCATAACTGTGTTCTGTTATTCTCTGGTCATAACTGGACGGTACAAAAAGTATAAATTGTGAAAGCTGTAAAGTTATTTAACAATATAGAGAGTACAAATAGTATATACATATAAAATATAGAGTTATTATATACCGTATAAGTTATAAGGGTAATAAATGGGGTGACAGGGAAATATTTATATATTTCATGTTGAATTTTCAAAGGTAGGGTAAAGTTCATTTAAAACATGTTTTGACTCAGATTTTCAATTTCAGTATTCTATAATGCTATATTCTATAATTCTATATTCTATACTGTATATAAAACTTTCCACAACCTAAAAACGAAGTCAATGAAAAGTGAAACTTATAGAAATGTATGAACTGATCAAGAATATTTGAATGGAAAAAAAATTATTTAACTGTTTTTTTTTGTTTTTTTTTTTCATTGCAAAACAATTCTACATGTTTCTACTTGTTTTAAATTTTGTTATACGTCCTTTCTAAGTTCTTAGACCCACAGATATTAGGCAAAATGTAAACGTAAAAACATTCAATAAAAAAAATGTAGTAGCAAATAAATATTTCACTTTTTCGCTCAAGGTTGCGTTAAAATAGTATTACGTTATGCTGGTTATCTAATAGAAAACATTAGTATTATCAAATTCTGACCTTAAATAGTAGCAGATGTTGTGCTGTTAAAATAAACCCTTTTGACATGTAAGTTATTGATAAGATTAAATGAATTAGTCAGAATATTAAAATCATAGCTTACTCAGGTCTAAGGAATATGAATGCCTGCTGGGACGAGATGCACCAGGGTTGCTGCCTGTGCAATCTGAGCTGCTTTTTATAAGATCAGCGTCACAGACGAAAGCACACCGACTTGATACACTTACATGACATTCCAATGACCCACCCTCAGCAGAACAAAGCGATGTGGCCCCAGTTGGCAAACAGCAAGCAAAAAAATTTAGCAAATACTTTAAGGGAGTGAAACCAACCCTATGTATTAACTAAGTTAAAATAGGTGGATTATGCTGATAAAGAACTAACAAATGCACTGGGCAATATGGCAGCAGGTTACACCCAAATGCTCAGCATGATTAATGACGGACTTTGCATTCACAGCATGCACAAACTGTACATATTTCTGCACAGGTCTGTAAACCTGCCATAATGCTTTGTATTAGTCCCACATTTGACATAAATGTGTACGTTCTTCTTCTTCTTCTTTTTTCCTAAATGGAGCAGTAAATCTTGTATAATGCATGTTTAATGTTTGGTTTAAATGACACGTTGATGAAAAGAACTGTGTGAAAAATGTGAGCGCTTTCAAATCTGTTTAATGTACCAAGCAAACACATTCGACTCAGCCGTATCTCAGTTACAAATTTAGATATTGAGATATGCAATACTTAACACACCATAGATTCTTAATACACAGTGGCAAGAAAAGATCTTTATCAAGTCCGGAGTATTAACAAAATATTAAATGATTAAATAATAACACAAAGAAATCATAGATTTTAGACAACCAAAAGAACCTCAAAGTGCTAGTGGGAAAAAGTATGTGCGTCATTTCCTTAAAAATGCTAATTGGAGTCAGATGTTAGCATACCTGCTAACATCATGTGTTAGCCTGAGGTGTGGACTGGAGCTACTTTGACTGATAAACAACACAAAAAAAAAAAAAAAACACTCAAACTTTTTGAGTTTCCTCCGTACAAGACAAATACGCTTATGTGAGCCATACCTCGCCAACAAGAGCTTTCAGTGGATCTACGGTCAAGAAGTGTTGATTTACATAAAGCTGGAAAGGGTTACAAAGTGATTTTAAAGGCGATATCTTGAACGTCTAGAAGTGGGCGATCAGTCAAAATGCCTCGAAGATCACAACGACGAGTCATCAGTGAGGTAAAGAAACAACCCTGAGTGGCAGCCAAAGCTTTGAAGGCATCATCGAACCCGAGTAACATCTGTCTTCATGAGTCTACAGCACGTAAAACAACCAGTTATTGATTACAAGGGTTGACTTTGAATGCTAAATGAGTGTGTTCAATAATAAAACATGAAAGATCAGATTTTTTTTTTGTTATTATTTTAGGCACATTATATTTGTCAGTTCCCTTGACATAGATGAAGATCAGGTCACGTTTTAGGACAAATGAATGCAGAAAACCACGAAATTCCAAAAGGTTCACATACTTTATCTTGCCACTATGAATCGGTTGCCATCTTGGACCACCTGAATCAAATTTTTTTTTTCCCACTCAATTTCAGAACATTTTCCACATACTGTACTTGTATGAAAATGTGTTCCACTTTAAACAATATTTGTAAATACTACAAAATCTGTTGCCGTTGGGACTTTGCAAATCAATATAAGAGGGTTTTGAGCCTGAGATGAGGTTACTCTCGTGGAGCATGGAGTTCCTACACATGTTGCTGTCTTTGCATGAGCCTCCTCATGGTCCGCCAGTTTATTTCTTCCAATTGGTCCAATTGGGGTTGACATAGTGTTGGAAATATTACCAGGATAAAGGCATTACTGAAGTTGAAATAATGATGTGGTTTATATAAAAGAAAACAGCCAAAATGTTTAGTTGTCATGACTCCATGGCGACACTACCATCGCAACATTATGTGTGTTATACATCCAGTGTTACCAAAAAGGTTCTATTCTAAGATCCTTTTTGGTTCGTTATTCACATATATGGCATTTGGCAGATCCCCTTATCTAGATCTTCTATCTCATTAAACATCAGAGCAATTTAGGATTAAGGGCCTTGCGTAAGGGCCCAACAGTGACAACTAGGTGGTGGGGGTTTACACCTGAGACCTTTCGGTCAGTAGTCCAACCTCAACACCTCACAGGCTATGCCAATGACCTACAGCGCTGGTGCGTCTGTGTCGCTCTGCAATTACACCACGAAAACACTAGTCAACGTCGGGTTTCTATTCCACTGTGCTGAGTCTCGTCACCACTTTCTGGTCATTGGCTTTGGTACAGTAGGCTACAGTACAAACAATGGCGAACGGAATGGAGTGAATCTTGCTGCAGTTGGAGCTACTAAATGACACGCCACCGGTACTGTTACTGAAAATACTGCAAGTCAGAAAAGAGGGAACACATTGAAGGAAATGGTCAGTACGACTCGCAACTCAATTCAAAAATTGGAAGCATAGGAGAAGAAGAAACAAAGAGGAAGCTGGACATGCAATGCTACCAGGTGAACCAATCGCAATAGTTGCAACTTGCGTTGCAGCGACATGTACAGTATCAGACAAACGTCTGGACACCTTCTAATTCAACCTTTTTTGTTTTCTGATTTATTTTCTATATTCTAAGACCATTCCAGGAAAGAAAGACGAAAACTTGCAGAGGAGAAGTCATTTTAGGGTCGCCAACCTCAAAAATCACAAATTAACAAACAGCACCTCAGGTTGAGCCAATATGAAGGCTTTACAGAGCGAAAGTAGCAGACACAACTCAATATCAAGATTATTGTATATTTTTAATGTCTACAGTGTGGAAATGAATAGGAAATCTGTATGCTTAATAAAGAAGTATAAATCAGACTTTGGCGCCCAGGAGGTTCCAAATGTCCGATAGGTTCCAGGGTAGCGGCCAGATGAAAATCGACACATAGTCCTCCAGGTTGGGGGTTGGGTGTGGTTTCAAAGTCTCCACCCTGTACAAGTATCTCGGTAATCAATAAACGCTCCAGGAGTCAATAGCAAGCAGCAAAGTTTATTTTCCTTCTGGAGAGTATCAATTCGTTTGAGTTAGTTCGATTACATTTACGTCATTATTTACAGGAAGAATGGACAAAAGGTGCGTGCTACTGTACTGTACTGTATGTGTGTGTGTGTGTGTGTGCACAGTGCTAGATATAGATGTTTACTGAAATCCTCCTACAGTAAAACAGTTTGTTCTCGTTTTTCGAGATAGGTTTGTGGCTCACTGTACACAATGTTCTTTTTATCTACAGTAAGGCTGCGGTCACGGTGCTCCCGAACGAATGCATATACACACACAGAAAGAAACTTGTACATCTGCCAAACCCTTAATAGAGCATGTTAAACTGCTACTGTACATAATACAAAAGTATGGTGATAAATAATATTAAAATGTAACAAATTATGTTTCCCCGATGTCAATCAAGGTCCATGACCCCTCTCGATGGAAGACTGATCCAAATAGGTGTCGCACAGTACCTGGGCAGATAATGTTCCCAGTTTTATTAGCCCATGTCCAATAGTGTGCTGAACATGTCCCCTTAAGGCACAACAGAGCTGCACATGCCATCTCAAGAAGCCTTTTTTTTTATCTGTTGTCAGTTAAGTCGTGGTTATTTTTGACATGCCACACCAGTATGCAACTCGTAGGGCTCTACTCTAGCACTGCCAGAAGGATGCATGGAATCCAGATCAAGCAAGCACCATGTAACATGTGAAATTTAACCATGTCGAGGGCTGAAAGCTATTGTTGGGGTTTGAACCCTTGTCCTGTTGATGATTAGTCCAACATCTCAAACACTAAGCTATCCCAGCCCACGAAAACATGGTCCCGGAAGAAGAAGCCAAAAATTAAAAGCCAAGGTTGAAATGGTAACCATTCCTCTTACTGTCAGTCACACTTACAAACTGAGGAACCAAACTGAGGGCCAACTCGTCTGTTTCGGATAAAATACCCCATGAAGAAGTCAGTCGTTCTGGAGAACTTGCAAAAGCCTTGAAAGATTGCGTCGAAAACATTATTTAAAAAAATATATACAGTACAGAACATCCCCCATGAAGTCCTCATAGCCAATAATGAGTCTCTCTTGATTGCTAATTTCCACAGAATGGAAAAAAGGACTACCTCAAGGCTTCGAAAAGAATCACAATCCTTATCCTTATAATCTTTTATATTATGAAAAATCTCAGTTCATACAGTAAGTAGAATCATTTTGCCAGCCAGGGTGAGGAAGGCTCATTCTCGATAGGATCCATTCTTGGAACAAAAACTACCTCCTGGAGGCCCTGGGCAGTTTCTGAGGCAGTTTCTAAAGAAGATCAACAACTTTCCATTTGCATCAAGAGGGAGGTCATGTGGGGCCTCCTGCTCAAAAGTGTCAAAGCGCCCAAGGTCATGAACATCATCCTAAGTTTCCATACTGGCATGTATGCTCAGATTTCCGTCAGCTCACTGAGGCATTTAAAATGACAGACAGACAGACTACAGCAGGGTTGCATCCTAGTTGCAGCAGTATGAGATTTTCCCTCTGATTTTAAGATTCAAGGTGGCATCCTCTGTCATCACACCACCCGTGGGTGAAGATGTGCATGGGTTTCAGCTGGCGATTATCAGAATTGATGGCAGGGGGTTCAGTGCAGTTGCAAAGCAGACCTTAATTTTCCCTGTTCTTCATCTTCACTCTGCGTCAAGCCTTCAGGGACATGCCTCACTTTGGAGTAAAGATACGTTATAAGCAGGATGGCAATTTGGATGGCAATCAACACTCGATGACGGAAGAGCAAGACAATGATCTCGAGTAGATAACAAGGCAGACTAGCTATAAAAAAAAAAAAGACACATCATCTCTAAATCATGCGATCGCTGGGAACCAAGCTCTAGCCAGTTTAAAACTGAAGCTCTGGTTTAAAACGATGTTTAATAATGAGCTGAAACACTGATCCACTTATTCACCTATTTGGCTGGTGTGGTGACAGAAGATCCCTAATCTCTAATAGGCAAAACATCCGGTCACTGAAGCTTACTATGTGGCAGCAAGACAGCGGGTACTGTACAGTATAATCATCTCTACACTCACATCTACTTGAGATGATTGGACAACGGTCTCTCAGAAGGGGTTTACACATTGGGTTTACCACCATGTCACAAACACAGAGGTGCTTCATACTGTACGTCCAACAGAATCGAGACCATGCTGTTTGGCAACCATTTGCAATAACTGGTTCATGTAAGCAGAATGGACACCCGTGAGCTGCCGATCTCACAAGTAATGAAAAGGACTGTGCCAAGGGTGACTTTAGATATTATAACACTACCAGAACCAGTTGGTGTGAGGAGACAGCAGACAGGGACAGATGGTGGCAAAACCTATGGGAAGGCAGGTCTTTCTCAGAGTAAAAAATAAATAAGTAAAAAATACCAGCCCTGCCAAGAGACAATGACAGAAGCGTCAGACAGCAGTGAACAATAGGGCCCCCATTGTCAAACTTGACAGGTATTGGAGATAGAGAGGGAATGATAAGGCAGGGGGTTACACCCAAAGGCTGAACAGAATAAATGAAGGACTTTGCATTCATGCGGTGCATATTGCACACATTTCTGCATGGGTCAGTAAAACCTGCTGTAATGCGTGTTTATCTTTACCATAACAAACAAGCAGTACGATGACAGACTCTGCATTCATGACACATTTTGCCTCATTTGTTACTGTATGTGTGCATTTTGTCCATTTTGTTACATAGTCCATTCCCTTGGTGTTAATTCCACCTTCACGAAAACAAGCGTTAGAAAGAAAAATGTGAGTGCTTTCATAACTGTTTCATGTGCAAATACATGTGACTCGGCTGAATCTTAGTTACATATTTACATAATGATATATAGGATGCTTAATAGAATGTAAATAGCTACCTTATCAGATGTTTTAATATAGTGACTTTGCCGTGGTTATGTGTTTATTTAAGGAAACTTTGGACAAAGGCTCAGAAAGACATCTGGTGAGGCTTAATCTAAAGCGTAATCTAAAAACATCTAAAAAGCCAAGCATCTCCATGCTTCAATGTGTACAAATTCCGTCCATCCTTTTAGGAACCTCTGTAGTCCAACTAGGGACCGTGAATCAGTGGTGATCACTGTATTTATTTTCACCTTTTACGACTGTGGTAGGACCTCTGATCAACATTAATACGTGCATTCACACACTACGGGCAATTTGGGAACACCAGTTAGCCTAAAGGAGGAAACCAGAGTGCCCGGAGGAAACCCACCAAGCACGGGGAGAACATGCAAACTTTATGCACGCAGACCCTGAGGCGGTAATTGAACCCGGATCCTGGAGGTACAAGGCGACATTGCTAACCACCAAGCTGCCATGCCACCAATATGTTTGATCCTAAACTCAGGTTACTGTCTGCACGGAGTTTCTGTACATGCTGCGTATGTCTCCTTAGGGTCCTCCAGTCCCCATGGTTGAAGTAGTGCATGTACATAGTACCTTGTTATAGACTGTGGTCTCATTTCCAATAGTTATTTCCAATTTTATGCCAAACATTCCGGAGGCTGTTCAGATTCAAGGATCTACTGAAAATGAACAAATCAGTGGAAGGGTGAATGCATGATGTTGTGTGAGGCAAGTATCTTAAGATCTGGTCTGGCTTTTCTGACGAAAGATGTGTGCATTGTTAGCTTCATAAACATTGTAGCACCACATGGTTACAAAAACAAGGTGAAATCTATGACCTAATTGAGTTGAATCCTTAATCCAAGGTTAAATGCATGGTCTCAGTCTTAGATCACTCAGTCAGGACATACTGGCGCTGATGTAGGATAATAGAATAGAGCGGTTGTTTGCAGATGTATTTGTTCATGACCAAGATCACAAATTAATCCATTGAAAAATACGTTTAGAAAATTTACATGTTTCAGTATTGGCACATGAACTTCTAAATACACAGGATCGTGTTGACGTATTGGCCTTTCTTTGTTTTCCTTGTCTTGCTCCAGATCCTGCCCCATGGTCATGCTCTCTGATCACTGTTTACACCTACGTATACCATGATTGTCTCAACGGTGTTGTTTTCCTTTTTCCAGTCTGTTTCAGGTTTTTTTTGTTTTTTTCATCTCTTTTATGATTTGTTTTGGCTTAAATGCTTCCTTTTTCCACTTAAGACTGAGTTATGGAACATTAAGCTCTTTTTAGCAATTTGGCTAGTTTCAAATCAGTCTGTGAACGCCAAGATCTTATTTTAAAGCAAATAATCAGAATTACATCTAATCAATTTCTGCAAACAATGGGAAAGGGTACTGTAAGTGCAAAGAGTGTATTTATTATGTAATGCGATTGTTTCGGTTACATTAGGCGAGGGAAAAGGAGATTGTGGAGTAGCTAATGTTCCAGGCAATGATAAAGATAATAGGTCAGAAATACATGTGCACCATGGAGAACTGGCTTCCCATTTAAACACACAGGACAAGGAAGAAAAATCAGCCTCTCTTTTCTAAAGCTCAGCTCTGCTGATTTTTAGTTTGTCTCTGGGAACCGTGTCTAACCCATTACATTACATACACCAGGCTTTTGCCACTTACAAGTGGCATGAAAGGAAATAGTAAAAAGACAATTTTTAATCTTTTCACCTAAGCTTAAGCCCTACTATTATTATTGCACTTTTTAAGCCCAAAAGCGTTAACATTTAATCCAGGTCATACTGGCGAATATGGTGCCCCCAACCTGCAATGGGGTGCCATTACTTTTCTAAGAAAATTACAAAAAAATTATACTATTAATTAGTACTAGTAACTAGTAATTAAAAAAAAAATTACTGTTTTTACAATTTAGCCTAGATGGCTGTATTTTCCTCAAAACCCTCCATGAAGCATGTACTGTATCAAAACTTTCAACTTGGTCTTCTGAGCACTATGAAAAAAAAGTTGACTTCAGTAGAAAACAATCAGGAATTGAAACACATCATACTGAACAGTGTGAAAATCTCTACTAATGCTGACAGAAAAATTAGGAAGATAAAAAAATAATTAACCCAAGGCCCTCGAGTGGTACAATTATCTGGAGTATTAGCATTTATTATTTTTCTATAATAATAATAATAATAATAATAATAATAATAACTAGAGAGGTACATTTCCTGAAGAAAATGTGAGTGGTGCTTGCCGTGGCAAAACTTTGGAGTCATGCTAGCAACTTGCTAAGCACTCCATGTTAGCAGCATTCTAATGATGTAGCTAGCAACATGCTAATATAGTTAGCATAATGCCAGCTACATGCAAATAGCTAAACATCATGCTAGCAACATGCTAAGCACTCTAGCATCATGATATCAACATTCTACTGAAATTGCTAGCAACATGCTAATATTGTTAGCATTATGCTGGCAATATGCTAATAAAATTAGCATAATGCTAGCGAAATGATAATATTATTAGCATAATCCTAGCAAAATGCTAATCGTGTTAGCAACATGCTAACTGCATGCTAATGATTTTGCTAAGGGGCGTGGCTTAAGAGCATCATGATAAATGCAAAAGACTGATTGATTGCCTTTGTAAAATGAGCCCTCCCCCATGTCTCTACGACAGAGGGATTCACAGTTCAATTCAGTTTGAAAGTTCCTATGGAAGTTACTATTGTATGTTAATTGCCCCCTGCTGGGGCAGTTTACCAATCGCCCGTTAGAAAAGTCATGTCAAGCCCCCTTTCCCCGAATAAACCAAAATAAAATAAATCCTGAATGAACCACACAATTTGCTTCATACTTGTTTCATGGCTCTACAACGAACGGAAAGTGATGAGTCATGCACCAAATTCCTCATATAAGTCAATGGGGCAAATTTGGGCACCTGTTTTACCCCAGGGGTAAAACCTAGACCCTCGTGCGGGGTATGTTCCAACACAGATTGTAAGCCTCTTCAATTGTGGTAAATTTGGAATTTCTACCAAATTCCCACTCTGCACTTCAATCCGTCAAAGTTGGTCTCAATGTTAAGTCTATGGGATTTTTGGGGGAGATTAATTGCACCCTGTGGGGGCAATTTACTGCCCGCCCCCTCAAAAAAGTCTTAGCACCCCAATCCCGAATAAGCCGCACGATTTGATACCTCTTTTATGGGTGTATGACAAACGATACAGTTCTAGTTACACTCCAAAATCCCCATTATAATTCACTGGGGCAAATTTGGGAGCCTCTTGCCCTGCGGGGGCAATTAAGCACATACCCCACACACACACACAGAAAATTCTGAGCACCCCAATCCCGAATGAGCCGCACGATTTGACACCTCGTTCATGGATCTATGACAAACGAGACTGTAGTAGTTATGCGCCAAAATCTGCATTATACGTCAATGGGGCAAATTTGGGCACCTTTTCTGCCCCGGGGGCAAAACTTATCCCCTCGTGCGACCCTCTTCAAATGTGGTGAATTTGAGATTTCTACCAAATTCTCACTCTGCGGTTCAATCCGTCGAAGTTGGTCTCAATGTTAAGTCTATGGGATTTGTCCCCATTATATGTCTATGGGGCAAATTTGGAGACCTCTTTTGCCCCGGGGGTAAAACCTATACCCTCTTGCAGGGTATGTTCTGACACAGGTTGCAAACCTCTACAAATGTGTTAAATTTGACCTTTCTACAACATTCCCTCTCTGTGCTACAATCCGTCAAATTGGTCTCAATGTTAAGTCTATGGGACTGTTTTGGGCGGTTAATTAACCATCCACCCCTTAGAAAAGTCACCCCAAAAGTTCCAAGCCACACGATTTGACACCTCATTCATGGGTCTACGACAAACGGTGCAGGACTAGTTACGCGCCGAACTTTTGTACGGAAGAAGAAGAAAAAAAGGGAATAATAAGCCTGTGAGATTATAATAGTAGTGCTTCGCTTCGCAAGCACCACTAATTATTATTATTATTATTATTATTATTATTATTATTATTATATTTTTTCCTTGAAATTACTATTTTTTATTAATTAAATACCATTTCAATCATTATCTATTTATACATGCATTTAACATTGGAATAATGGAACATCTAAAAAAAAATTACATAAATTCCTCTTACTAGTTGTTAACACGGTTGTTTTTTCCACCGACGTCTCTTTGTTTCGCTTAAACAGCACACACACGGTGTTTCCTCCATGTTCTGTGTTCCTGTACAGTTATTCGATTTTCTCTACATTCGCATTTTTCTTTGTGAACATACCGTATATATCTCCCTTCATAAACACACTGCCTGCATCACGAAGTCAACAATCTATTTGTAGTGCCGATATTTATTATAAAAAGGATTTCGGATCCTCTCACCTCCTGAATGTTTTATCTTTTAATAACACGCCATTCATTTTCTATTCGCCAAATCCTCTCTGTGTCTGTGTGGAAATCAATGCACCATCTGACAGACGCCACAGGGGCAGTTTTACAGTCGATTACACGTTCTGTCACCGAGTTTAGTGTCAAAAAGAAATCAATTCAGGAACTGAACTGATCACAATGACAAGAAAGGAAGAAAGTAATTCGCTTGTGCACATATGTACCAATATTACAGACAGCAACCAATCCCACTAATCTTACAATTATCATATAAATTGACATTCTGTCTTTTGGTTCCACTGGAGCTTTATGTTTGCTTTTCAAGGTAAACCTTTAATCCTGGCTTTAAATCGCCTGCTGAACTGGCGTGATCTTAGAGGAATCGTCCTCAGCCTTGATGCATCCTGGACATAGTTACGGCTTAGCAACATGTTTAACCTTGGTTAGGATTATAAAGAGTAAAGAGTTTATTTCATGAGATGACAATGATTTGTTTGCAGAAAATGAAAAATAGATTACACAACTTATCTATATTCGACAACATTTAACTACTGGATATAGAAGGTTGACACGCCATACCAAGGTGCACCTTTATTAGATGTGAAGACTATGTTAATAATGGTTATTATAGCTCACTTTACTGATTTTCGCTTCACTTTTCTTACTCTATGGTCAGTCATCATTTTTATTTCTTTCTACACTGTAAAGCAATGCTGAATCTCCTTTGAACAGTTGATATTGAGATGTATCTGCTACTTATGATCTGTAAAGCTTCATAACGGCACTAATCTGAGGTGCTGGTTGTTAATTGGTGATTTCTGAGGCTGTTAACTCTAAATAAACTTCTTCTCTGCAGCAGAGCCAAGTTTTGGATAGTCATCTTGCCTTCCTGGGATGGTCTTCATTAAAACCAGTGCACTTGACGATACTGTTCTTGCAAGAACTATTCCAGAAAGGCTGACCTTAGGGTCTTAAAATAACAACTAACTGTTTTTGTTGTTGTTGTTGTAATTTAATTCCATACTGTATGTGTTGTTTCATAGTCTTGAAATCCCCAGTATTGTTGTAGAATAAAATCACTCACTCACTTACTCATCATCTATACCACTTTATCCTGTATTCAGGGTCACGGGTGGCCTGGAGCCTATCCCAGGAGACTTAGGGCCCAAGGCAGGGTACACCCTGGACAGGGTGCCAATCCATCGCAGGGCACAGACACACATACACTCACTCACTCATTCACACACTACAGGCAATTTGGGAACACCAATTAGCGTAATCGGCATGTCTTTGGACTGTGGGAGGAAACCGGAGTACCCGGTGGAAACCCACCAAGCACGGGGAAAACATGCAAACTCCATGCACACAGAGACGGGAATCTGGGAATCAAGTCTGGCCGACAATCGAACCAGGACCCAGGAGGTGCAAGGCTGCTAAATCAATAAAACAAAAACCAAGAAATTTGAGTGTTCCCAAACTTCATATATGTAGGAACCTCTGTAGTTTGGGAAGTAGTATGTAGGAACCATTGAGACCAATGGTGATTACCTTAGTATTTATTCCAATTTTGATGACCATAGTAGGTCAAGATTCATGCAGACAGACAATTTGGGAACAGCGATTACAAATTTTGTAATCTGCATGTCTTTGAACTGTAAATCCCACCAAGCACAGGGAGAACATGCAAACTCCATGAACGCAGATCCCAAGGTGGGAATCGAACCTGGATCCTGGAGGTACAGGGCGACACTGCTAACCACTAAGCAGCCCGTGCCACCACTACATACATTATAGCAGCTAAAACGGCCTTTTCCTCACCATTGTCTCTTTTTTTTTTTACTCATTCCTGTTTTAAAACTTAAAGATATAGCTTTAACCCGAGGAGTAAAGTTTTACACAGGGATAACATGCATGCGGAGAGAATTCCATGCACGAAGGCAAAACCTGAACCCGGACCCTGGAGTTGCAAGGGCGAACCACTAAGCCTCCTTGACAAGTTAGATCAGGTAACAAATTCTTCCGAATCCTGTAGAAATGTCCTTCAGTTACTTGCAGGGGTTGTATCAGAGCAGTTCAGATGAAGGACCTTGCTTAATAACCCAAAAGTGCAGATGGTGGTGCTGGGGCACGAACCCGGGACCCTCCGATCAGCAGTCCATCATCTACCAGGCTAAAAGATGCTGAGAGTGGAGAACAGCCAGGTTAACAGAAAATCAAACAATCATTTGTTACAACCATGGTAAGAAGAAAATCATCTCAGAATACATATAAATCTTTAGGGTAGATTGGCTACAAGAGCGGATGAGCACACCAGGTTCCCTTCCTGTTAGCCTCTACTGTAGTGTACTGTAGTAAAAGTGTAAAATCTGTTAACTAAAGATCTTGATTATTTTCAAAACTGTTTTTTTTTTCCCCCTCAGCATTGGAACATATAAAATAAATTGTGGTACAGTTGGTAGAGTTCTTGCTTCACACCTCCACTCAACAGTTCAACCAGGTTTGTCTGTTCTTCTCATGCCCAGATGGTTTCCTCTAGGATCTCCAGGTTCCTCCTACCTCCCAGAAACAAGCCTGAAGGTCAACTAGTGAGTATAAACCTTTCTGCAGGGTGATGGCTCGTGTATTTTTTCCCACTTTGGATAGACTCCAAATCTGCCATAATCCTTGCCAGGAAAAAGTGCCTCTACTTAAGTGAATAAATAAAAATGCAGTCTAAAGTTGAAATTTAAAAGAAAATGAAAGATAGCTTTAGTGTCATATTTCTTGTCAAAAGCTCCTGACACGAATGTCATATTGCCTTTGGAATCTGTCTGGTTATTTTATACCTTTTTTAAACAGTTTCTCAGTCTGCAGCATATCACTTTTATGCTGGAGGAATTAGGCTCCTATTACATGGTCTTCAAACACTCCAAGACTTCAAACACTAGGGGGCAGTGTGGCATCAGGCTTTCTTACATGTGCACCTTAGAAAACAGTCCCAATAGAGAAACTCAGTCAACATTTCTCAGTCATTTGTTCCCAGTTAAATATGGTGCCCAGTAATAGCCAATGGTGGAGTTCAACAGTGTAAGAGATTTTCTCATTCAGGTTTGGTGTTGTGTTTTCATTTTATTCAAGTCACTTGTTACATTTACAGCATTTGGCAGACACCCTTATCCAGAGCGACATACAGTACATCTGAGCAGTTGGGGGTTAAGGGCTTTGCTCAGGGGCCCACCAGTGGCAACTTGGTGGTAGTGGGGATCAGCAGGCCCAGACCTTACCAGCTTCTCCAATCATAATGCCAAAACACCCCCAGAAACCCAACATGGAGGAACCAGGAACTATCATCAAAACTACTGTTGAACTGGTATAAACAGTTTGCATGTAAACTGACTTGTCTTGTGTTTTTAGGTTCTTTTATATTGGTTCTATGCCTATGGTTATCCATGTTCTACCATCTGATTTAGCATCATAAATAGCAAAACAGCCTAGCATTACTGCTTCCCCTTTTCTTTGGCCAGATAACATGATAACGTACACCAATTCATACCAGCTAAAACAAAAGCTAGCAAGCTTTCACCCTTAATTAGCAAAACAAGCAATGCTTTTTTGCTACTTGATGGATTGTGGAATGATTAGCTGTAATTACTCTCTGGGAGATCATCACCCTCTCGTTATCCTCAGGCTGCAGTAAAGGACACGTGCTAGAGCCAGATCGTCATCTGTTTAATTTACTGGTGACGGAACGTAACTGTAGTGTTTGTACATGTTTATTAGGAACACAAATACAGTCCAGTATACTAACACCACTGTGTCATCATTTATTTACCATGAACTAAATCAAATATCATGCAAGTTAGGGTTGGAACAGTGGCATAGTTAATTACTGTGTACAGTGCCTTGCAAATGTATTGATGCCCTATAGTTTTGTTGCATTAATACCTGGAATTGAAATGAAATTTGGGAAGCTTGTACCATCTGGAGGTGGCACGGTGGTGTAGTGGTTAGCACTGTCGCCTTGCACCTCCAGGGTCTGGGTTCAATTCCCGGCAGGTTTGATTCCCGTCTCTGTGTGCATGGAGTTTTCATGTTCTCCCCGTGCTTAGTGGGTTTCCTCCGGGTACTCCGGTTTCCTCCCACAGTCCAAAGACTGTGTCCGTGGCCGTAGAGTGTGTGAGTGAGTGTGTGAGTCCTGCAATGGATTGGCACCCTGTCCAGGGTGTACCCTGCCTTGTGCCCGTAGTCTCCAGGGATAGGCTCCAGGCCTCCCGTGGCCGTGAATATACGATTAAGTGGTATAGATGTTGCAAAAATAAAAGGTGCAAAATACAACACTCAGCAAAAACATTTCAACACAAAACAAAAATTAAGCCCAACATTGTGTTGGGTGCGCCACCAAGGCAGCTCTGGTTCATTGGGGGCATGACTCCACAAGACCTCTGGGTGGTGATTTGGTGTCTGGCACCGAGGCGTTGGCAGAGGATGCTTTGGGTGCTGTAGGTTGCAAGGTGGGGCCACCGTAGATCAGATTTGTTTGTCCAGAGCATACCTCAGGCGGATTGGGATCTAAGGAGTTTGGAGACTGGGTTGATGGTCTTGGGCTCTTTGCCTGCTGGTCCTCATACATGGCAAGCTGTAGTCCACTGGGGGTCCTGGTCTCTTTCTCTCATGGCCAGCGCTTTTAAGAACTCACTTTTAAGTGAGTTGTGCTGCATTGGCTTTTCTGTGGGTCAACCTCCAACATTGTCACAAATCTGCCATTATCTTTCAAAAATCTGTCATCCATCTTTGCTTCATTCCTGACCAGTTTTCTAGTCCCTAGTTTCAACCCTGCTTCACTGTGGGAATGGTATTCTCGGAGTGATGGGAAGTGTTGGGTTCATGCCACACATAGTGTTTCACATAATGGCCAAGACGCACACTTCTAGTCTCATCTGATCAGAGAACACTCTCCAGTGTGTTGCCAGAGTCTGCCACATGCTGTTTTCACGTTTTCTTTCTTTTTCATTAAAGCAGTGGGTTTATTTTGGCCTGGGTATGGCTTAAAGTGGTTGTGTGAACAGACACTCCCATCTCCACTGTGGATCTTTACAGCTCCTTCAGTGTTATCTTTGGTAACACCTTCTTTGCCTAGTCTGTGAGACTTGGTGGGTGGCCATCATACTCTTGTCAGGTATGTACTGGTGCCAAATACTTTCCATTTTGTTATCATGGACTTAAAGGTGGTCCATGTAATGTTCAAAGTTTGGGTTTTTATATCGCCCTAGCCCTGATCTTTATGCTTCTCCACACCATTGTGTCTGCCTTAATTGCAGAGCTCATTGGTTTTCATGTTGCTTGCTAGATACGTAGTGTTACTGATTCAGTGCCCTTTCCGAACTGGTGCATTTATGCCAACATTATGTGAAGGATCATGTGACACTCTGATTGCACACAAGTGGACCTTTATCAAATGATTAGGCCAATTGGTTGGATTAAGGTCAATTGGTTGGACCAGATCTTTTTTATGGGTTTCATTCTGTTATATTACATGAAGTGCAGTAAATTTTAAGTTAAAGTTTTAATGCAGTAAAAATTGAACAAAAAAAAGGATGTATACATTCACAAGCGGTTACCTCACTCACTCTTTTTAAGGAGCATTATTATCCAAAGATTTTACATCCCCCTTCCTCTGGACTCGCTCTAAATCAAGCTACAGCATCCCAAAAAGGCATTATAGACTACAAATATATTCAAACAGGTAGCTACTGTACGTTTTTTTGCCTAAGCATCATTTTTCCACACAACCTCTCTCTCTCTCTCTCTCTCTCTCTCTCTCTCTCTCTCTCTCTGTTTCAGATTGTAATAACAACAATGATGTGATGAATACTGATATTCATTCATTGTCTTCTATACTGTTTATCCTATATACAAGGAAGCCTGCAGCCAATCCCAGGAAACTTTGGGCACAAGGCAGGGTACACCATGGACAGGGTGCCAATCCATCGCTGGGCTCTCACACACTCATTCATTCAAAACAAGCCAATTAGATTTTTCTCTTCTTCTTCTTCTTCTTGGTGTTTACCGGTGGTTGGTACCCACTATGCTGCATTATCACCCTTAAGAAACCCAACCAATACTTTCTTCCTTGTCCTCTTTCTCCATTTTCTAAAATACTTTTCACGATTTACTCAACCTTTCCAAATTCCCCCTAACCTATTGTGACCTCACATCAGAACAGCCCCTCCCCCAGCTTGTTCCTCTTAGTTCTCAGGGAGGGTCTGAGACTCAGCAGTCGCTCATTTACAGAGACAATGAAGGGAGTTTGAGGAATGAAAAAGAATGCATTATCTGAGAGATATTTCAACTGGTGCATTAACACCCTCACTTTGAGGGGAGCTTTGAGGGGCGTTAACATGTTAAAGAAAGAAAAAGAGAGGAAAATACAGCGGCACCTCAGCATGGAAATTTCATCTGTTTCGGAGGCTGGAAAGTTCTGAGGGTGGAAATACAGTACGTATTGTGAAACGTATTTTCCCATGGGAAATAATGTAAATACAGATAATCCGCTCCAGCCACTCAAAAATATGACCAATATTACCAATTTCCAATATTATAGGTATGTATTTTTGCACATACAGTAAAAAAAATCAAAAAATTTGGAAAAGACATGTAAATAAAATAAAATATAAAATAATAGACATTAAACCTCACTTAACATTCATTTATGATTCCTTTTGGCGGCAGCTGCTTTAAAAACAAAAAGAACGTGACTCTGTTTTCTTCTTGCTGCCGTACCACAAAAATATGTAAACTCACTTGCTTGGCTTTCCACTGACACGAACGAATTTTAAACGGCTCGATGAACGTACGCGCAACTTAGCCAGGGTTCGGTTCGGGTCGTTTCAGCATGCTTCCTCCTGTACTACTGGGGCAAATCTCTTGCGAAATTTCGGTTCTTAAGATGAAAATTAGTGCTTCGGGGTACCACTGTATGGGACCTTTAAGACTATGAGATTATTCCATGCGTATTTCAAACTACTCCAAATGCCACTCATCTTCGCATGAATAAGTAGTGCCTCCACCACTGAATCTACTTGTAGCGGACTTCACTCAGTACCACAAATAAACTCCCGACACCAGGCTCTTTGGGGAGATGAGTCTGCAGTTTATTGACAGCGGCCAGAGGATAGCCGATTAACACACACGCCTTCAGATTCACTATGATTCATCTGAAGGATGCAAAATAAAATGCATTAGCCTCGTCCTCCTTAACAGCAACTGCGATTCTTATACACAGATTTGTTTATAAACATACATTCTGACTTTAAAAGAAGTTTAATGCACCAAAATATGTATATATATTAAAAAAAAAATAATAATAAATTATATAATAGCACTCATTAACATGGAAAAGGTTTCAGTATCAGTTTCATAACCCCCTTATGATTAATACTAGCTCAAAACTTCCACTAGTTTGAACTTTGATGCAGAGCAGAGCAGAAACCTACCTGACTTTCTCCAGTCACTGAGAGAACCGGACCACTATCAATGACATCACTCCCGGATTAACAAACAAAACATTTTTTAATGATAAATAATCCATGAGGTAAAGATCATACACTTATAATAAGACAGTATAAACAATTATTTGCCTACTGAAATAAATAATTTGGAAACTATTCCGATTATTAAACGAAGAAAACTTTGCTGGAACAGTTACAAAAAAAAAAAAAAAGAAATTCATATTCTTCTGGGAGTAATGTGGAAACAGTGGGCGTGTGGGGAGAATACACCCTGAATGGGATGCCAGTCCATCGCACAGCACCATTCACACACACACACGTTCAAACTTTGGGGGAACTTGAGTCGCTAAACTACGTACAAGGTTGTTTTTGGAGAATGGGAGGAAACCCGGGAACCCTGAGGGAAACCCCGCTCACATGGGGAAACAGGAAACCTGGACAGAACTGGGAACAACGACAAACATCCTGTGATACTCCATGTTTAACAGCCTCGATTCGGTTTTTAATGGACAAAACTAATTCTAGAATAATTCTTAAAAAAAAGCAGAGCGGAGTCTAACCTAGGAGTCGCTTCAAGCCTAAACCACCTACAAGGCAACATCCAGGTCAAATACACCAATTAGCTGTGTGTTACGACCTCCATCTCCAAGTTATTGATCTGAATAATAGATACTGTATAAGAGGTCTCATGTGGGGCTTATAAAAAATGCATTTTACCAAAGCAGCGCCGCTCTAAGCAACCCCACGCCCACCCGGTGCCGTCCGAGTGTCCCGGTCGCTCGGTGAACGTGCCTTTGTTGATGTCTACGGACTTCTCCTTTAAGGGTATGCATGCTCGCACGCCTCAAGAACTTGTACTGTAGCTTGGCGTATCCACCAAATGCCCCAGCTTTGTCTCTTCCAGGTGTCCTTTTTTTGTGTGTTTTTCCATTGGTTTGGACTCAAGCAATTCCCCAAATTCCTCATTAAAATCCCCACCTCATTTCGCTCCCCTCCACTCTCAGGCATTTCCCCACTGTCTCCCATTTTCTCCATCTCCTCCCTCCGTTCTCTCTCTCTCTCTCTCTCTCTCTCTCTCTCACTCACTCACTCACTCACTCTCTCTCTCACCCGGTGCCTCCTCCTCAGATGTATTCTTCAGTCAGTGGGCTGGAACTGCAGCGGCTGCTGGAGGAGGCCAGAGTAAGAGAGAAAGAGAGCGAGATAGACAGAGTGGAAAGAGAGCGGGTGGAGGGGCTGAGCAGCGTCTGGGTCAGCGCAGTCTGTCATCTCAGACAATCTAAGAGCGAGCAAGCGAAGGAGAGCGAGCGTGCATGTGTGTGCATGTGGGTGTGTGTGTGAATGTGTGTGTGTGTGTGCGTGAGAGAGAGAGAGAGAGAGAGAGAGAGGAGCGCAGCAGGAGAGAGGAGGTAGAGATGTCAGAGGATGTGGTTTTCCTGAGCTTGCAGAACACAGCGCAGGCATAGTTTGAGCATGACCTCAACGCAGGCACGCAAAGTGAGCTCTCCGCGCTCCGCTTAGCCTTTCGCGGGACTGTAACCGGTGGGATCGTGAGACAGACAGAGCCAGGGAGGAAAAGTGCACGCCGAAGAGCAGACCACGGACTCCGGAGCTCCAGGATTTCAGGCAGGAATTTGGAACATTTCGGCCGCACTCGGGCTCCCTTGCTCGCCTCGCTTCATGCCGTTCGTGAACTTGGCAGAGAAGATCTCCTCGGATTGTTGAGACCCGACGCACCTGTGGATCCACGACGGCACAGCAGGTAAGCACCGAGCGTGCACACACAGACGGGTGTTTGACAGTTCCGAGCGTTCCGATGCTGTCTCATCCCTTATCGACGCATGTCTGCCACATGTACAGTAAGACGGCACCACCTTTGTGATTCCGTCTGAATGCCTAATCCTAACTCTATGCAGGTTGCTGTTTGAACAACATCAATGCACATTGATCATGCATCTCAAAAATGGCTTGTCGTCCAAGGCAATTGAAAGTCTGTCTGTAAGAAAAGTGAGTAATGGCACCACGATTTAAAAACAATCTCTGTTATAAAAACACTTTGTTACTCTCAGGACGACATATCTACAGCATTTGAAACAAAAAAATGATCATCAAAGCGATTTTAATCCAGTTCAGTTCCGAGTGTTATCTGTTCAGGGCTCAGACGATTACGAAGGCAGCTGATATAAGAGCATATCAGTATTACTGATCACTCAAGGCAAGCCACAAGCCTCAAAACTTCCCACAAACACTCACACACACACACACACTCTCAGACACACACCCCTTCCTAAGCCTCTGGCAGATCGGCGATTCGGTTCTCCAGCGATTCACATGTCATGTCACATGAGCGAAGCGTGGTCTGGATGGCAGCTCTGAGACTTGCCTGTCTGATTCTTTTTTTCTTTTTCTTTTTTTTCACTTCTTTGACAAGCCGTTCGTGTCGAATTCGCCCTTGTTGCTAGGAAGAGAATGGAGGTCAAGGGTATTCTAGAAGACATGAGAGGGTAAGCGAGAAATTGAGATGAAGAAAGAGAGCGTAAGAGATAGAGAGAGAGAGAGAGAGAGAGAGAGAGAGAGAGTATGTTTAAGTGGAAGGAAAAGAGAGAAGAGGGCAGAAGAGGGCAAACTGTCATTAATCAGTTCCAGCGGCTGCCCGCGAGGCAGGCTGTGTGTGTGTCGGCCGCGCCGGGTCTCTGGAACTCGCGCACACAGAGGAGTTCGTTGTCGCCGTGGAATCTGGAACATCATGAGAGCCCCGGTCCGATCGTTACAGTCTGCTGTATGACGCCTCGACTCAATAAGCATGCCGTGTTCCAGGGTGTCCTCGTCCCTGCTCCAGAAAAATCTCCTCCAGCTGTCTCTACAGATAAAACTACATACTGTACAAAATACAAGCAAAACGATGATGATGATGATGATGATGAGAAGTTGACCAAAAGTTAAAGTGATATGGCAAGACATTCAATCATTCATTCATTCATTTATCGTTAATATTCTTTTTGTCCTGATCGGGATCATGGTACTGTATGTCTGAACACCGTGGACAGAAAACCAGTTCATCTCAGGGCATCGTGTACACACACTTTCAGCACAGTCAATTCACCTAATCGGGAGTATGGAGGAAACCAAGAAGAAAACCAATACACACACTCACACACACACAAACACACACACACACACACACACACACACACACACACACACACACACACACACACACACACACACACACACACACTCTCACACACACACACACATGCACGTAAAACTCCACACTGACAGAAACAAACAGAAACGTCTAAATTCAGGAGCTGCGAGGCGAAAATGCTACCCACAATGCCAAATGTTTACGTCTTTACATGATACGAAAAGGTGATTTACATGTACTCAAGCATATACAGTATGAAGCTGTATAATGATACTGTATATGAATATACACAGTATGAATGAGTACAGTGTATTAGAGGGGTTATTACAGGTAGGACAGTGTGAGGACAAAGTTATAGAGAACAGATTAAGATGGTTTGGACATGTGCAGGGAGGGACGAGAGGTATACAGGGTATGAGAGATTGTTAGAGATGGAGCTGCCAGGCAGGAGGGGAACAGGAAGACCCAAGAGGAGGTTTATAAATGTGGTGAAGGAAGACATGCAGGAGGTGTGGTAGACAGAGTTAGATGGAGACAAATGGTCCACTGTGATGACCCCTAACGGGAGCAGGTGAAAAGAGAAGAAAAGGAAGACATATATGATATATATATAATATAATGTGAGTTGCTATACATACATATAAGACCACTAGTGTTAACTAGATTTAAAGGTCCCATATTGTACTAATTTTTTATAACAAGTTAACATAGGTCTCAGAGTTCCTGAAATGTGTGTGTGTCTGATTTGTTCCCCCCTCAAACATCTCAAACACCCTCTGTTGTACTCCTCTTCCAAACGAGCCTTTTCAGTATTTATGCAAAATAATTTCTGCGCCATGGCCCAACAGCAAAGCTGAGCATCCACATCGGGGGAGGGGCTCTTCTTATATGAGGTCACAATGTGCGTTCTAAACATCGAACTGTTTTGTTCAAGATCCATGTTTATTGTACAGGCACTCGAAAGGACTGTACATCTTGCATGATAGGTCGCTTTTAAAAGTGATAGTCTAACATTACGCTTTCCATGGAGCCACAGTAGTTGTAGTTGTTGTTGTTGTTGTTGTTGCTGCTGTTTGTTTGTCCGTGTTTAAGGAGGTAGCCTTTTTCAGAAAATTAGATAACGAAATTCTCAATGTAACATTTACTTCATTTACATGTTTAAATCACATGGTCGGTGTTTACTTTGTACCAGGGGTGTTCAAGTCAAACCGGGACCTTTGATTGTGCAGAATCAGAAACAGAACACGCAGTAAAAACTCTCTCCTTTATTTCTCTATATAATCCCCTGCTATGTGACTGCACTTATCCCAGTGTGTGACCAGTGCTTGGATACCATTAAGGTCGAAAGTTTTCTCAGTACGCCGGAGCCATGATCAGACAGACTGGCTGCTTCACGTCTGAAACCTCGGGCCTCCCAGGAACTCTTGAATTTTCCAATCAAAAAATGGAAATGGCTTGGAGCGAGGTCAGGACAACACAGGGGATGCGGCAATAACTCCCAGACTAGTTGCTGCAATGAGCAAGTTGTGTTAGTGAATGACTTTGTGTACAGTTGCCACAGACAGACGCATCTCTTCTGCAATTGACCAAAAAAATTGGCATAGATTTTCAAGAATCAGGCGTTTTATGCCTTCGATTTCACCATGAAATTTCCTCACGAGTCCCGGTTTGACTCGAATGCCCCGAGTATATTAAAAAGCGATCAAATGTTCTCTTCATCCAACAAAAATTGACCTTCAACTTGAATAAATCAGCACAAATTAACCTACGGTCAAGAATACAAACCTGTCAGATCTGCTGTTAAGGAAAAGAATTCCGATTTAACCCAAAGCCAGCTCAGACATCTCATATCTGACGCGCTCGTGACGAGAGCAGCTTGGATTCCCCGTACCGCTCTGTGTGCGAGCCATCCATCGATTTTTCCCACAATTAACCTTCTACCAGAGTTGTTTTGATGAATCAGCTTGTATACCAGTTAGACTGTTCTCCATAATGGCTAAGACCAACCCTTCTGACAGTCCTGGAGGCAATAAAAACCCATTAACGCTCCGTTCCGTCTGTCTGTCTCTAAGCTAACAGCGCTGTTTCGAGTTCGTATCGATGAGTCATGAGCGTCTACGGAACGTTCATTATAAAGGCTGACGATTTGGCTAATTAAATCCAGTCGCCAGTACCTACGGGCTGGCAGACGTCCTTGCTTTTGAAGGTGCGTGATTAATGGATCGTGTGAAAGCCTCAATATTTTGATAACCCGATTAGGACTGAGAATCCTCTTGCACCCAGTTAAGTTTAATTGAGCTAATTAGGGCGGCTTGGCGCATCCGAAATGCAATTACGCCATACTGTGTGTGTGTGTGTGTGTGTGTGCGCGGAAATGACTTTGAATTGACTGACACTTTTTCCTTGTCCTGAAGTGCGTATATACCATGGTGGGTTTTTTTTTGTTTGTTTGTTTGTTTGTGTTTTTTTTAACCACCCTTGTCTTGGCGAGAGCTCTCGCGGCCCATGTAATTAGGGCAGAGGTTCTCCCGCAGCGTTCCTCCTCAGTCGAGGCCCGCACCCTGGCAGAAAATGAAGTTGACTCTCATCTGACGAGGCAGACTTCAAATCAGATGCCTTGCAAAGTAAAAAAAGAAAAAAGAAACGAGTCGGCTTAGCCGGGCGCTTTGACGGAAGATGAATGGAATTTTCTGCCCCTTGCCGCTGCGCCCTGCCACTTTGAATGGATTACGTTCTCGTGGTTCAAGCGGAGATTAGCTTCCTCTCTTTCCCGACGTGCTGACGGGGGCCTCGGGCGCAAACCTCACCACTTTGTCACGAGACGGAATATTAAAAGGCAATCCGAGCGGAAAGAAGGTGTCAGGAAGCCGTGGGGCTGCAGCTGTTTAACAGGCCACTGACGGTTAAGCGGGAAAGCCAAAGAAGCATCTCGGATATTTCTCCAAGATGAATCGACTCGCTTTGTTAATGGGTGGTCGAGGTAATTGCGGCCGTATCGATCCGGTAATGTTCAAGAAGGGGACGTCAATATCCTGTTCGAGGGAGGAAAACGAACTTGGCCTCCATACGCCCTAATAAAGACCTGACTGGGAGCGAATTTAGATCATGCCATGATTATTCCACCGGAATGTTCACATGCTGTTTAGGAAAGAAATGTCTCTCTGTGAGGTCTTTATTATTCATTGAGTTATTTACTTACTTTTATAGACTTTTTTTTTTTTTTTCCTCTCTTCTATTCCCCCTGTGCATATAAAACCTGGTTCTGCTCCAGAATCTGCCGGCAAAGGTGCAAGCTGAGTGAGGAAAATGATTTGTCCGGCTAAATCTAAATTAGAAAAGGAGAGAAGGGAGATACGGAGAGGAACGGGAGGGAGGGAGGAAAGGGATAAAGACAGAAAGGGGGGAGCCACAGAGAGACTGTGAGAGAGAGAGACAGAGACAGAGAGAGAGAGATTGTCGTCTTTTATTCTGCCTTGTATGAAATGGTTGTCAAGGGGCCGGTTCCCATGGCAATCCCGTCGGCCGGGGCCGGGCTCCCAGTGTGGTCAAGGCCAGGTCTGGAGATGCTGAACAGATGGATTTTTGTCTCTTGTCCCTTCAAATTGATGGTTAAAACCACGTCTGAATTCTGCAAAAGAAAATCTCAGGGATGTCTCAGGGAAAGGATGATCGTTGAAGGCACGTTGACAGAGACGGATCTGTCCGCATTACACTTTATGGTTTCCTTACACACGCCCGCATTGAATATCTGCAGCATGGATAGGAAAAATACATCAGGTGTCATCGGCTGATAAACTGTGATCTGTATTGAACAACACTGGCTTCGGGCATACAATACTATACTGTATAACCATATACTGTAGCGGAACCAATAAAAGTAAATGAAACAACAAATAAAAAAAATAGTCGTACCTCAGCGATTCTAGCTTTCTTGCCTATACTGTATCTTCCATATCAGCTCCTCTGTTGCTGTACCGTATATGTGCTTATGTAAATCATTTAGCTGAAGGCTGCTCATCACGATAGAAACTACTGTATAGCTACAGGGTATTTCCTTTTTCTTTCTTTCTTTCTTTTTTTTTTTTTTTTTTTTTACTGTCACTGGTCTGATTAGCAAACTATTGCCGTATTGTTTTATGGTACCAGAAAAAAAGTTCATGACGAAAACAGATTCTTTTTAAAGACAAATGTTAGAAAGATGTCCGATTAAACCGTAACAAATTTCAGAAGCTCGTGATGAAACTCGAAAATGAAGACAAAACGCCCAAGTGCTAAAACATACAGTTCCTCAAATGACCTCTAGGATTCGGCACTGTCCAGTGTTCAAATGCAAAAAATGCATTGTTTTCAGCCTTGCTCAAAAAAAAACAACAACAAATAAACTTGTTTTGTTCGCTGTAGCTAGATTCCCCATTCGCGGCGACGACAGTGGTACCTCAGCATACCAACACGCTGCCTCGACGTTTGCCATACGAGCGGACAAACCGAGCCGAACCGAGCGCCGGCTAAGTTGCGCATACGTCCGGGAGATGTTAAAACCTTTTTTGTTCGCTGCGTCAATGGAAAGCCAAGTGAAGGACGTTTACATATTTTTCTGTAAGTTTTTTATTTCATCCAGTGCAAGGTTTAGTGAAGCAGCCGGTGCAAAGAGGAATCCTAAATTAATTCAGAATTAATGTCTATTGATTTCATATTTTATTTCATTTATATGTCTTTGTTGATTTGTTTTTATATATACAAAAAAATCTGTTTATAGTATTGGAAATTGGTAATATTGGTAAACAATTTGGGTGGCTGGAACGGATTATCCGCGTTTACATTAGTGCCTATGGGGAAATGCGTTTTGCAATACAAACTTTTACCCTAAGACCTCGTCTCCTGAATAGATTAAACCATAACACTATGCATTATTAGGGGCGTGACCTATTTGAGTGACACCTGCATTGCTTCACAATAGCCAGCTCGGCGTTTTAGCTAGCTCGTGGTAACTGCGGGTTCCACCCGACAGCCAGGCTCCGTTCGTTTTACCCATTTGCCCATTTATGGCTCGACCAAGGTTTAGAGGGAGTCAGCTCCTGCCAAGATGGCGACGACCAGAGGGACCACAGTTGAGCTTCAAAACCTCTCTTCAGAAAACCTGTGAGTAAAGTCATGGAGGGTTTGTCCGGTTCTTTTTATACAATCTATGGCAATCCCATCCTACAGTATTACCACCACCTCAACCCCACCACCACGTCCTCAATAACCACCAACCAGTGATACCTACAGTACATTGCGGCTGCTTCCTTGTTTGCCATGCAGCCAATTTCAGGATTTCATTTGGCCTATGGAAGTCTCTCATCGCCTGCAAAGGCTAAGCATCAAACAGACCTACAGTACATAGTCTGTCGGGATCACACAGCTTCGAAACAAAACAAAGAGGAACTGAGAATTAAACCCAGTCCTTTGGGTCAATATAAAAATACTATCTTTTATCTCAAGACACCAACGGCTTTTTCCACTGCTAACTTTACATTTGCTTTAAAGTGCCTTGTAGTGCATTCCCCTAACTACCATTTGTTTTAAAGGTTTCAAGTCCTGTTTTTCTCCTCACGCACATTCTCACACACACACACACACATACACATAGTACTCCCGCCCAGGTGAGGAGCGTCGTACAGGAAGCACAGGAAGGAAGCAAGACGTCCAAACAGGGCTTCACAGAGAGAGAGGCTTCCCTGCTGATCGAACAAAAATACTAGGCAGGAAGCTGCGCCTTGGAGTTCTTTGTCACCTTACATGAATACAGGTCACTCAGGCTTGTCGTTCTTTTAGAGTTTTTCAGTATATCACTTCTAATCGCTGCTAATCAAGCAGACTCTAATTAAACACTGTCGTTTGCAGACAGTTAGAATCGGCTGTTGTGTACCAGCTTGGCAGAAACAACGGGGATCCTGACAACTGCCTGGCCTGGGAGAGGACGTTTATGACCACTTCATTTGGATTATCGTTTCAGACGGGTCAAATAAAAGCTGTTGGCCTGTATCAAGCAAAGAAAACAACTACTGTAAGGAGATGCTGAAATGAATGGAGTAATGGTATTAACTGTCTGACACATAATTATACTGTAAGCTGGAAGGATAGTGCTGAACCGTCATGAATGAACTTGAGCTCCAGTTTGCTAGGAAGCGAAAAGACTGGCCTTTGGAGAGATAGATAAAGGTCATGTGCTCTGATGAGTCCAGATTGATCCTGTTCCAGAGCGATGGGCGTGTCAGGGTAAGAAGGGAAGAGCTTGAAGCGATGAAGCCATCATGCATAGTGTCCACTGTACAAGCCCCTGGAGACATGTGTTACGATCTGACGTGACTCCAGTTTCTCAGGTCTAGACTCGGCAACGTTATGTGGCAATAAAATGAAGTCAGCCGACGACCTGAATGTATGGAATGACCAGGTTATCATGTTATCTATGGAGATTCTCTTCCCCGATGGCACAGGTGTATTCCAGGACTCAAATATCGAAAGAACGGTCCAGTGAGCATGAGGAACCATTTTCACACACATGACCAGACCACTACACCGTGTGCCGTAATCAAAACCCAAGGCAATCGAATGAAATCTTGTGTGGAAAAAAGTGTGCGATTGGTTTTTATTTATTTATTTTTTTAAATGTAGCCTTCCGTCTCATGTCTAAAGCTTTATCGTTTTTTTTCCATACATGTAAACTGTGAGGCCCAGAGCAGCCATCATATCGTTCGTCTCAGTTACTGTACATCTAGCACTCTTTTGTCTAAATGCACCCCCCCAAGTTCCTGCATGCTAATTGTGTTTTACAGCATTGTCAGAAACAATGGATGTGACCTACAGTATGGTAGACATGTTAAACACATAAAGCATCTTGCATTTTGGAGGCGTCTCAGACTGTTAAGGGCAGTGAAACGTGGCAGCGTTGAGGGAGAAAATACGCACATGTTAATTGCTGCGCTCATATGTGCATAAGGATGAATTGCCTTTCACGCAGAGCTCATAAAGGCTTTTTCTTTTTTTTTCTTTTTTTTTTATCATGTAATAAGTTGTTGTCATACCATATACTATACCATAGTAAGCACTATAATAAAAATACTATAATACAAATACAAATGGTATATTTTTTTATCAAAGCTATTAATCTTTTTTTCCAAGTCATCATGATGAATATGCTCTTGCAATATTAATGAATTATTCAATACAATATATGTAGATTAACTTTAAAATGACTTTTATTATTATTAAGTAACCCATCTCTGGCACTTTCCAAGCCATCATGACCAAAACTTTTTTTTTTTTTTAGTGTACGTGTAACTTTATATTGTTTTGCTGTCTGTGATATTATAAAGTACTTGAGTAAAGAATCAAACATACATGCTGTTAAGGGAAAAGTAGGAACCCTGTCATTTAAACTGCTATTAAGTAAATAAACTCCAGTCAAAAACAGATTCAACAGAATCTCACTATGCTGGTTTTTATGCCTCTTTTCCATCCTGGGCTTCACTGGGCATCACTACAGTATAGTAACTTATTAATGGATCGTTTTTTTTTTTTTTTTTTGGTGAAAAACTGCTAAGCAGTGATGCTACTGTGATTTTTTTTTTTTTTTTCTTAGAAGAAGAAACATCAAGCATTCAGTAACTTCACAGCAAAGCAGCATGTTGTACAGTAGACAGAAGTGGGCATGTGGAAGAGTTTTGAAATCCAAAGGGCATTTTTCGTTCGTTCTTTCTTCTTCTTCCACTGTCAAGGGAGACGATTGCTTACTCTTCTGTTCCGCTGTCCATCTCCGCCGTGCTCGGGCAGCTCGACTCTGGAGGATGAAGAGCTGCTGAGAATTCCAGGGATCCAGCAGTCACTCTGAAATCATAAACGTCTCCCACTCCCACCAAACCGCTCTAAAAATACACACCACGGACACCCTGTCTCCCTGATCTGCCAATACCCCCCCCCCCCCCCCCCCCCCCACCCAACCCCCTCCCTAACCCCTTAACTGTTGCTCCACTTTTCCTCCAGCTGCTTTGCTCAGGTCCATCATCAGCCCGGTGCTTCCGGACCGCTCTTCACACCAGAACCCGGTGTTTTTATGAGGATTTTTTCTCTTCATCCATCTTCAATGACTTGATCTGTTTTCTTTTTCTAGAGAGGGTTTGAGTGCTCCAAGTCCTCAGAGCCACTTTAAGAGATATTACTGTTGAGGGAGAATTTTGATTTTGATTTTCTCTTTCACTTTACTCTGTCTCTCTCTCTCTCTCTCTCTCTCTCTCTCTCTCTCACTGCTTCTTGTCTCATAAAGAAGAAAAACTGAAATCTTGCTTGGAGGGATGTGACAGAGCAAACAGACTAATAATAAAAAAAAAAAGGAAAGGAAAGGAAGAAAGAAATTACACTTCAGAATGAAACATGGTTGATTATTCACTCGGGAGATGCACGACTGGAAATTTTCTTAATGTCCTAGTTGTGCAGATTCGCGCCTCATTTCGTTTGTTCGGGTGGCGGCCCATAGTTCAGACATGATCGCTGAACGCAAAACATCATTATCCCGACGGCTAATGAAACGCATCTATTCGTCCGCGCTTTGCTGAAAGCATCATTTCTCATGCCAGAGCTCGTGAATGAGCCGAGCTCCTCGCCGAGGCCCTAATTAAACTCAGCGCCTGGCCTTGTCTCGCCCCCCCCCCCCAACCCCCTGAAGAACAATGCAGGCTCCTGATTTGCCGTGATTGATTCTCACCTTTACATTCACGCCATTCACCTCGTTATGTGCAGTTTTTCCTCCCTCGCCGGCCTCCCAGATTAGCCGGCCACCGTAAAACCACACGACATAATTAGAAGGGAACGTAATAAAGTGCACCCCCCCGCGCTGTTTAATCAGTCGTCTCGCTGCTGTCAGAACGGATTTGTGTGACGAGGTAAAAGCGAAGGTCCGGCTTTCTCACCTGTTAGAGGAACCGATAGCTTATTTGCGTTATTTCATTATTTATTTAACCACCGTCAGAAGTCATTAAATGGACTCTTATTGGATTAGCGTTTGGCTTTGTATGAGGACATACCATAATACTCTCCACGGTCATGCTGGTGTCATCAGACATACCGATCTGTCAGCGACCATGCTTACTTGTCAAGGTCACTTTCTTGCATTTTAGAAAAAAAAAACCTAGCTACTTTTGCAGGGGGGGGAAAAAAAGCTACTGATGCTAGCTTGCATATTTATTTATACGTGTTGTGATTTAGAAAACATTCACTAAAACTAATGCTTGCTGTTAAAAAGCTAGCATGCTAATGTCACTGCAGTACTCGGCATTTTAGTCAACCTAAAAAAAGCTTGGCATTTACAGTATTACCTCCAGAAATAAAAACAGTATACTTACTGTAGCTGATTAGCATTACTCTACGTGAAGTAAACAGACACCTAAAAACCCTAGCTTTGTTTAAGATGTGTCAAGCTTTTAGCTTGCTAGCTAATCTTTTTCTTAGTAGACATGTTCGCTGACTAGCGATCACTGAAACTGTAACTAGAAATTTCTAGATGTTTCTCTTTCTCCATATCTATACGTGGTTAAGCTACTTGCAGGCTAGCGAGATTTTACTATATTATACAGTAAATATAGCTAGCTGATTAGCGCTGCACTCAAATGCTGTTCATGGGCTAACTAGACATAGATGTTTAAATACCTAGCTGTGGCTAGAACCATGATGGTACATGAAACCATTGTGCCAAAGTAGTACCATAGTGTGGTATAGGTACTGTACTACTGTATATCAGCGAATAAGTATACTATGGTGCTGTCAAAGGTACCATGCTGTATATACCATGCTACACCTACTATAGTACTGTATATAATAACTTGGTGCTTAACCATGGTGAAATTTCTTATGTGATGCTGTTTCACTCGCTTGCAAGCTACAGTAGTTTCACATGATAAACTGGATAGAGTCCGAGCGCGGGGAATTCTTTCAAGTCACGCAAATTGTCTCATGTCCATCTGGTTACAGAAGCACAATCGGCGGGAGTATCAAGCCTCCAGGATCTTAATACAACATTCAACATCCAAGACAATATCCAGGGTTTGAATGCAGGGTTAAAGTGCAACTATTGTGCCAAGAGGACAATGTCAGCCAATGTTAGTGGAGCACAAAGCTCGAGTTTGAGTTATTGACCAGTAAAGTGTAAAAATAGATAGAGCGTTTGCTCTTGCGTGGTTTACGTGTATTCATACTGTAGATTTCTTGAGAAGACCTCAATAGATGAAGATCTGTGGGGAGACTAAACATGCAAACGAATGCTGTTTGAACGATGTTTTCCCCGACATCTGATGGTATTTATAGTTTCCTAAAGAATGGTTAGATCAGATCTCACTTCCCTTAACAAACACGTCTGAGAATAGAAAAACCTACTTTCACACAAAACGAAAAACGACTTGACGCCCGCTCCGAGAAGCTTAACCGGCTTTATTGTCTGTCTCGTTTCAGGATTAACGTTCGCTCTGACAGCAGAGATGGGTTGTGGGTTGAGGAAGATCCGTCAGACAGACGACGGCAGTCCGGGGAAGATTTACTCAACTCTTAAGAGACCGCAAGTGGAGACGAAGATCGGCGTGGCCTACACTTACTGCCATGTAGACTTCTTGGTTGGAAAAGAAGGTAAGTCAAGTAGATTTCGTTTTCTGCCATGTCGTTACGGACAAGGAACGAGCCGTCGCGCAAAGCCACGTGTTAGGGAGCGTCTCCATTTCATCAAAAGGGCAAAATTTACGACGAGTACTGAATGAAATTGGACCAATAATCAATATCTACATGAACGTCCGTGTGCGAGTCTGAAAAGCCTGTCACATGCCGCTGATGTTGAAACGGTTTATTTGCTTAAAACATCGAGCCAGTCCTTCTGCAAATACCATGCTGTGCAAGGAGCCGACAAACACTGTGGTTGTCTGTCTACAAAGTCAGCCTGTGTAAAGGCGTCCAAAACCTCGCTAACTAGGGTCATGTCCTATTTTGGTCACGAACATAATTCTAATCCATTCAGTTTGAATCAATCAGATACCCATTAAAATCTACAAATGCATTCATTTTTTATATAAAAATATATATTGTTACTTTTAGTTAGATCTTCAGAATGCCACAGTAGAACTTTATCTTCATTCAAGATGCATGCAAGAAGGATTTCAAGACTTTCTGTGGTTACAGTTTTCAGAACTATATATAGCAGAAAAGCAAAATGTCATCAACTTGAAGGGGTTTCCCGGGCCACAACATAAAAACACTTATTTTCCAGGTACAAACTCATACCGAAACCTTTCAGATAAGCAGATATTTAGACCCAAATAACTGAAGTTGTAACTTACTCTAATCCATGAGAAAATAGGAGGTATTGCATATTTACTTCAAGTGTTTGCCTTGCTTTAATGTTGCCGGATCATGACTACTGGGAAATTGGCATCTTCCAAGTTGGAACTTCCTACTTCCCACAGTCAGCAAGCATGCAAACTCCGATTTCTGCAGTTTGAAGCCAAATACTCAAAGACTATGTCTTCTATCACTGGTTTCCAAGAATTAAATAGAATTGGTTGCAGTTTAAACAAATATCATTGCAGGAAGCAAATTATGATTTCCATTATTAAAACATGACCTTTTTTTTTTTTTTTTTACTTTCTTACTTACTTTCCACTAGGATCAGTAACGTCACAGAATCTCAACTAAGCTCTTTTAAAAACATCTTTCCAAGCAGGTTGGAGAGTCATTCCAATGGATCCGTCCTACTGGAAAGTTGATAACCCAGATCTTTCCACTTGGTCATGTCCATGCAACATACAGTACAGTATCACACCCATATGCCAAATCATCAAAGGCTGATAAGTACAGTAGCTGACTCGATGAATCAGTTGTGGTCAGGCAGTGAAAATACTGAAATAAAAAAAAAAAAACAAGGACTCCAGAACCTTAATAACGCAGATGGTCTTTAATTCTTTGCCACATCTAAATGGCAAACCAAGACCCAGGTCGAATCAAGTGCATCTCCTGCTCGGTTGGAATGAAAACCCACAGTCATGCCTTGAGAGTTTTCATTGGAAGGAAAAAAAAAAAACTTGGGTCAAAATGCATGATCTGAGGGCCTCCGAGTGGCGCAGTGGTTAACGCGCTCGCCCTATCATCCGGAGATCGCTAGTTCGAATGCCGGGTGGTGCTGTAACCTCTCGCAGCCGGAGGTCTAGAGAGAGCTGATTGGCCTCTCAGAGGGGAGGGATGAGAGGTACTTAGTGCTCCGACATTAATCACGGCTCTACAGCCAGTCAGGGGCGTCTGTGAGCTCGCGCAGCGGAGGGAGCGGATAGCGCTGTCCTCCGAGTGTGTTACGCCGCCCCCAACGGTGCGCGAGCGAGCAGTTCGAAAAGATGCAGTCGGCTGGCGTCACGTGGTTCGGAGGAAACACGTGATAGTCTTCGGCCCTCCCGGCTGAGTGGTAGTAGTAGCCTTAATGTGGCGCCCCCTAGTGACGGGGAGGAATTGGACACGACTAAATTAGGGAGAAAATCGGGAAAAAAACAAACAAAAAAAAAATGCATGATCTGGTTCAGCTGAACAACACAATAAAATCAGAGTGAGCTTAATTATGGAGCGCCCATTTACTCGGTTTTAATTAGCTCTTTCAGACTCTGTTTTCCTGTAAATGGCTGCCACTCATCAACAAGATGAAGCACATATTACTTTGAATAACTGTTAAGATTTGGATTGGCGGTCGTGCCGTGATCCGTCACATTCCCTCTATCTCGTTATTGCACTTCACCTCCAGTGCCATTATTTACACTCATCCCACCTGTGCGTGCACCCGGCATCAGGAGGATCCTCGAAGCTGTCAAGGGTCGTAAGGGTTATAAATATTATTCCGATTGCGGCAAATTAAAAGGAAATGAGAGGAAGATGAACGAACGGGATATTCTCAGATAAGGAAATGACAAGGAAACACAATAGGATGAGGTTTTTTTTTTTAATTTTTTTGTATAAATAATATAGGCGCAATTTGCCCAGTCTCCTCTGTCTCATCTTTATTTACACAGTCATCGCTATATCACCAGAATTATCGGCACCCTTTATAAAAAAAAAAATAGGCATTCATTCATCATCAGTAATACTTTTACTATTTACTATGTATTTTTTATTTTTTATTTTTTTACAGAGTCATGGTGGTCCCAGAGACTACACTGGTAATACACCCTGAATAACAATAATAATACTGAGCCTGTTCATTCGAGATCTAACAAGGTTGTTGTCATTTACAGTATTTACAAGATCTTGGACGCTCCTCATTGCAGAACATTTCCAGTTCTTTAATATTCTTACTCCATGGTCGTTTTTTTTTTTTTTTTTTTTAATTCAAATTCCCTAAATTCCTCCAACCTAAATAAATAAATGCATAAATAAATAAAACGAAACAAAGAAAACACTGTCTGAAATTGAAATTGCTACTTGACCATGAGTTTAAGGAGGTTTTTTCGAGCAATGTTAAATCATCATCCGGCATCAAAAGTAAATAAAGTTCTGCTTCTTAACTTAAATGAGTTTTTACAAGTATTTACTTTAGATCAGTCACCAAACACTGTTTATAACAATATAACCGTCTTTTTTTCTTTTTCTTCTTCCAGTTAAGCATCTTTTTAGCATCACATCACAGTAATATTTGTTGCAAGATTCAGGCTTAACATCCTGGCAGAGGCAACCATGTTTTGGGTGTTAATATCCTCCTACGTAAAATCTTATTACATTATTTAACATTTATTACATTGGAAAAACTCAATATGCAATATGCTATGCATGGACAAAAGGTTGACCAGTTCATGCAGTTTTAACTTGCTAGCATTAAGATGCCCTATTTCCTTGGTGGTTCACAGAAAGAACTTCTTTTTGGAGTCTTTCGAATCAGCTCGTTGTTCTCTATACATAAGATTTTGGAAGGGTTAAAAAAAAATAAATTCCCTTCTTTAGCTCGATATGAATAAATGTATTCGCATATTGTTCACGTAAACCAAAACATATGATCTGGTATTCATGATAATCTGTTGACGTTTGTATTCCATTAGTGGGATCCCATCTCTCAAGCTTGCATCATTTTTTTTTTTCTGAAATAATAATCATGATAATAATTTTCCATTGTTTGACACTTGCACTTTATAGCACAGTGAATAACATTACTACAATAATATCCCAGTTCGGAAGCTGGGGGCGGAGCACAGGGTCAGCCAGGATACAGCAAACCTGGAGCAGGTAGGGTTAAGGGTCTTGATCAAGAACCCAACTGGAGCAACTTGTTGGCGCTTGGGCTCGAACCCCCAACCTTCCTTTTAGTAACCCACAGAAAAGGCAAAAAGAAAAGCATTCACCAGTTTCTAAGTTAACACCATGGGTGATGTTACAGCCTTCTGCAGCTACTGTACAGGAGGTGAATAGGAAGCAGTTTGGCTGTGCTCCCAAAGAGCATCTAGTAGTAGCATGTTAGACAATCGTGGATGTCTTTGAGCTCGTGAAAGCATTCAAATTGAGAGTATTACACCACCCACTAACGCTGCATGAGCAGGAGATCACATTTGTACATGCACTATATCATCAGTTACAAATCATTTATTCATTAAACCAAATCAATAGACAAATGCAATATGAAATGAAGACACAATTAATGGCATCATGTAAAGAATACCGTGTGTATCTTTTATATAAGTACTTTATTATATCAATCCAACACACTGCAGGAATTTTTTTTTTTTTTTTTTTTTTTGCAATGGGTAATAGGAAGTTGTCTTTCATTGCTTTGTTGCTTATTTGTTGTTTTTATGCTTTATGAACTTTTCATTTCATGGCGTTTTGTATTGTAGGTGTGGCTAAATGCAAATCAGATGTGCCTTGAAGTCGCTTGGTAACTTTTGATTAATTGCATTAACTTGTACAATCTGTTTTACCAGAAGGGATTTTTCACACACAGCTTTACTAATACATTGATAAATGAAGGCGGTTTCATGTGTAAATTTTTTTTTTTTTTTAACCATTTCTATTAATGGGTGCCATTAATTCTGGAGTTGGGTGTACTTTACATGGATGAGAGGAATCGTCAACTTAAATATATGCAGATTAGATTGAATTTCGGTCAGTTCAACGATGAATGAAGTGCGAGCGTGGATAAAAAAAAAATCAGTATTTGCAGGGTTAGATAAGGAGTTTTGCACAAACAGCATCACACACAAATTTGTTTTAATAACCGTTAAAACATGAACTCAAATTGCTGCGACCCCCCCCCAAAAAAAAAAATAATAATAATAAGCTGACGCTTCCTTTAAAATCTTCACCAACCCGCCAGTTCAGTGTTCTTTGGATCATAAGGCAGATTTGTTACTGTTCAGCCGACACAAGGTGCTGCAGGAGGTGTTTATAAAGGTGTGTGGAGGTTCTGTGTGAAATCCCGAACCCTGCTGAACGCGAGGAGAGCGGTGACGGAATGCTCGGGAGGCTAAATATATCTGTCAGGGTGTTATTGTTCACGGAACCAGGGTGTGATGAAACGTCTTAGCGAGGGGTGTGAGACGGCGCGCGTGCTAACAATTCAGCCCAGAGATCACATTAATCCTGTATAGAGCTTTCAGATAAACACTGAACTCTATCTAGGGCTTAGAGTCTCTCTCTCTCTCTCTCTCTCTCTCTCTCTCTTTCTTTCTCGCTCTCTTTGGAATACAATATCCTCCAGATACGAGTCTGGATACTCACTTTTGCATCAGAATTGCTAATATGAAAGTGTAAAAAAAAAAATATATGATGTCTTAGAGATGATGTTCAGCTCATCTTTGTGACATAAAACAAAAAGATGTTTTTATTGCATGTTTAGTTCTCTGAATCGGCGTATACTTGGAAATTGAAACATCATTTCATAAAAGCGATGTTATCAAGGGCTTGGTAAAAAATAAAAAATAAAGATAAAAAGTCGCTTCGGAGTGGCTTAGTTGTTGTCTTGCACCTGCAGGGACTGGGTTCGATTCCCACCTTGGGGTCTGTGTGCATGGGGTTTTCATGCTCTCCCCAATCTTGGTGTTTTTTTTTTGTTGTTTTTTTTCCCCCCCACAGTACGAAAGCATGCAGATTAGGCTAATTGACACCCACTCCTGAGATGTCGTCCTCCCCACGACCCTGTATACAGGATAAACAACGAGTGAGACGATGAGTGAGTCCCTTAGGATGGGTATAAGTTCTAGCTTACTAGAAGAGGTTCTCATAAGAAGCTTTTCTCAAAAGGGACCATTTGTTGTAGTAATCCAGAGTATTGAAGGCATCAACACCATTTATAGTTGATGATCAGTTTATTTCCTCGCTCTGTGTACAGGCCCGCAGGGGACCTGGAGCCTATCCCAGGAGACTTAGGACACGAGGCGGGGTACACCCTGGACAGGGTGCCGATCCATCGCAGGGCACACACACATACACATACACTCACACACTCATTCACACACTACGGCCAATTTTTTTGGAACGCCAATTAGCCTAATCGGCATGTCTTTGGACCGTGGGAGGAAACCGGAGAACCCGGAGGAAACCCACCAAGCACGGGCAGAACATGCAAACTCCATGCATACAGAGACGGGGAATCGAGCCTGGCGGGAAATCGAACCTGGACCCGGATTCATAAAACACGCCTTGGTCCTATTAAAATCTGATCATTTTGACCTACTGTATACACATTCCCTCACACATTTTATACAGATTTCCATCATTTCCTTTCAATTCTGTAAGGCTACATGAATAAGAATGAATTGACTTGATTTGAATAGCAGAATTCTGATTTGAAAAATGCAGGAAAATGTACCTCATGTTGATCTTTTATAGTATTTTTCTGAAGAAACAAAAACACACTCCGTATGTGGGCGTACTTTAGTTTTAGGACGCAAGGATTCATACAGTACACTGGTAAATATTAGTTGGCCTACAGTGACAGTACAGTAGTACTTCCGCTTTGACAGCTGCGGCATGTGTTTAACTCTGGCTTGCAGTAAGAGGGAATAGATGTGGCATTGATTTCTAGGAAACACACAGAGTACAAGGAGCATTGGCCTGTGCGGTTCAACCGATGATCGATTACCGAAGATCGATTATGGAGTAGTTACCGCCTCCCATTACTATCCCGAAGTATATCAGGATACACTAATTACAGATTAAAGAGTTTAGTCTTTGGTTTATACTGTAGGAAACTGATCCTTGTTTGCATCCCGACCTCAAAAGTTGATTAAATTCCTCTAACAGCGTATCCAGACATGCTTTATTCTTCTTATACTACAGTAATATTCCAACATTTCTTTAGGTTTATCTTTGCTCTTCTTTATTTAAAAAATATATTAATATATTATACCTATGCTCATTTAAAGTTACAGCTTTATCTCAGGGAACTGCAAAGACTAATACTGCAGACGCCTTCCATGTTTAATGGATTTCACCATATCGACAACTACATCTTTTTTTTTTTTCTTTTACAAAATCAACTTCATGCATCCTGCGATGGATTGGTACTCTGTCCAGGATGTACCCTCACCTAGTGCCCCTAGAGTCCACCTGTATGTGATAGGCTCCAAGCTCCTGTGACGCCGTCTAGGATAAGCAGTAGAGACAAAGGTTTATTAATTAATTCATATATAATTAATTAATTAATAAATTAATTAATTATTGCTATCATATATGTATAGAAGACTAGGGGGATATTATTATTATTATTATATATTATTATTATTATTATTTAATATATATAATAATATATAATAATAATAATAATAATATATTATTTATTTATCTTTTTTTATCTTTTTTTTTTACCTTTTTTAAATCTTTTTTTTTATCTTTTTTTTTTTTTTTTTTTCACAATTGTCAAAAAATAAATTACATCTCTTATCTTACTCTTCTCCTACAACTTTTTAAATCAAAACTTTTTGTACGTTCCTGTGTAGCCAGTGAATGAGAAATTAAATAAAAAATAAATATATAAAATATATAATAAAAAATTACTTTATTACTTCTATTTTACTTACTGTACCATACTGAACATCATCATTAAAGCAAGCTGGGCCAAATAAAATATCAATATACAATGTTTAAAAAAAAAAAAAATGCATGTCAAATAAATAAATGTAAAATAATTACATAAATACAAAATAGTCTTTCTTTTTTCTTTTTTTTTTTTTTCATGGACTTTAGCTCATTTTTCATGTCAAATCAAAGACCATTGCACAAAACAAGATAGAAATGTAAAGTGTATAAAAATGTACTGTATTCATCCTCTATATTGCATATCCTGTACAGGGTTACAGGGGGTGGAGCCTATTCCGGGCGGCTCCACCGGGCCAGGGTGCCAGTCTATCGTAGGGCACGCACTCACACACTGTGCGATTCGGGAATGCTGATGAATCTAATCTGCCGTGGGAGGAAACCAAAGTACCTGAAGGAAACCCTCCAAGCACAGGGAAAATTGCTATTGCTAACCACCACACCACCATGCCGCCTGAACGTACTGTGAATTAAATAGATACATAAGTAAATAAATAAACAGTCCATATTTCACATTTGTTTAGTTTAGTTTTTTTGGTCATGCTCCGTGTCTCATTTCTTCCAAGCAAGCATTCACGCTCGATAGCTTGAAATCTATTATCTATTGACACTAATGCAAATCCTAAAAGAAAGCAGGGAATCAGTACAGCACACAAAGTGTATGATCCCAGTCTGTGGACAATAAACTCCAGTGGGCGAGATTGCCTGAGCGAGTGTAATGATCCCTAACACTACTCTGCTAGAGAGAGTCTGCCGTGCTTATTGCTTAGTCATATTAATCATGTTTATGGCGCCGTGGTCAAATCCATGCGTTCATTTCCCAGCTGACGTGTATGAAGGTACAGCGTGTTGTGTTCACGCCGAACATTACAATCGAGTATGATTAGGAGGAGCAGACGAATCGTTCGTAGTTACTCGTACAAGCGTAGCAGATGGTATAATTATAAGTGTAATTAAGTGTACCGTCATGAGAGCAAAGTTATCAATTTGATAGGATGCTCAGACATGACACCCACTTGAACATCAGCCTGAATTAACGGCGGATTTTCCTCCCGAGGGGGAAACAGCACCGCGTTGAGCGGTAAAGAAGCCAGACAGAAACCGAATCGACAGAAAGCGACATGAGCGCTCCCATTATGATGTTTGTCACGTTCCTGATTTCGCGCGAATGTGATTTCGGCTGTTTAAAATGTCAGGTAGATAAGGGACAGAGAACGCAGTAGCTCCGGGGCAGAGTGGGCGCCGCACACCCTCAGGTTGTGTTTACCACCGGGAGAAAGCATTTTTAGCACGAGCCCACCTTCGGCCTGAGCGAACAAAAATAAACTCGCCCACATCAGCAGGAGCAGCGAGTCGGGGATCTTTAGGGAGCGCGACGTCTTCCGTGACCTCCATGCCTTAAAAGTGGCTTCTTCAGCTTTGCAGTCAAAACAGCAGGCGTCTATAATGTATGGCTCAATTTAAAGAGGAAAACAAGGGCTTGTCCTCGTCCCCGCAGGGCGGTTAAAAGTGTTTTGCGGAACGTAAGCAAGATTCCCCGTAAAAGCAATCTACCGAAAAAAAATAAATGAATAAAAAAAAATCTGCACTCATATAATTATTATAATACTTATTTTGCTTATTTGACAATAGAATTCTATTCGTGTTTATCATTTTAACACTGCAGCGAACGAACAGAGACACGATCATACACTATGCAAATAGTTATATTGTACTAATTATCCAGTTAGTGGTAATTACAAAGTACGATTGATTCATCTGGCACTAATTGCCTGTTTTGAAAAACACTGGCATTTTACACCTTTAAACAGAAATAGAAAAGTTATAAAAACAACAACCGTTTTTTATAACAAGCGTCAATCCCTAGTGCAAGAGTTTAACTAGGTGGACGTTTACACTTTTTCAGATTTTCTGTTATTTGCTTAAGCATTTTTATTTACTCGCTGTATCGTTAAATGTAAAAGTGCTCGGAAAAAGCCTGCTAAAATCCCCTCACGTGAAAACATTAAAGGGCACCTTTTACGCAGAAATTCACTTTTTAGTCATAACTTTCAGACTTTCAGATGAGTCTCCCATGTGCGTATACAGATGAAAAAAAACTTTCCCTGCTTTGTGTCATGTGGCTGGGCGTTAAACAAGTTTCTTAAATGTTCCTCCTATTGTGACCTCATATAAGAATGAGGCTTGTTGCTCAGAGCGGTGTGGCTCAGCAGCAGCTCATTTGCACAGACACTGAAATGATGCGTTCGGAAAAGGAGTGTATCGGAAGACGTCTGTGGTATGCCAAAATGCATTATGCGCGATGTATTTTATCTGTCGCATGACCACTTTAACGGACTCGTAAGACCCGTGATAAGCTGCTGAAGTAACTGTAAAACATGGGACCTTTAAATTCATGCTAAACATGTAGACCAAAGGTTTGCACACAAATTTGGATTCATTTTCTATATTCTAGAACAATAGTGGATTTGTTCAAAGCTATGAAATAACACATACTGCATGGCATTAAGTAATTAAGTAACAACAACAACAACAACAACAGTTGTTTGTTATTTTAAGACATGAAGGTCAGCTGTCCTGGAACGCTTCTTGCAAGAACACCACGATGAAACGGGCTCTCATGAAGATCTTCCAAGGATAGCAAGACCTCAGAAGTCAGCATTTAACAAACAGCGTCTCAGATTATGAAGGAATTACAGAGCGTAAGTAGGAGATACATCTCTGTAGTAGATCAACTGTTCAAAGGAGATCGTTGTGTATTTTGGATGAACGCCTTCAGTTTTGGTTTACAGTGTAGAAGGAGAGAAAAATCAGGGAAGAAACATCATGGAATTAGACTGGTAGTTTATACAAATGAGTTGAATCAAGGAGGTTTATTTGCTTCATCAAATGCATCCAACTACAGTTCAGAAGGTTAAACCTAAGGCATAAACCACATCTCGCACGTCGTCATATATATAAAACCAAACATTCCACACTGCTATTATACGTTATAGAATCCACCGCGGTACTCCTCATCTTGACGTGATCGGAGAGCGTGACTCCGTATTTATATGCAAAGGTGCCTAATAATGCGAGAAAGTAACACATCGATAAAAAAAAAAATTCTTTTTAATAAATTAATAAATAAATAAATAATGGCAACAAGACTGATGGCGCAACGAGATCTGCTGGGGAAGGGTCTTATTTTGCAATGCTAAAAGACCACTTAGGAGCGTTCATTGATTAGCATTTTTGGAAGAATGCAAATTTGAAATACTGATTAACAGATCAGACTCGGCGCAGATTGGAAGGTGAAAAAAAAAAAAAAAAAACATATGCAAGGTTGTTTTTAATGCAATCGTTTCGGGCAAACGGATGTAGGAAATTCCCCTCCCCCCCCACTCTCACACACACACACACACACACACACACACACACACACACACACACACGCGCACGCACACTGCTCCCCTTAGTCATTTCCCCACCCGATAAAAACTCAGATGGAAAAGGACTCTGCGAGAGACGCATTCAGGCAAGACGGCCATTTGGTTCGCCGCATTGCTTTTCCCCATTTCGCCTGTGCTGCGTGGATGACTGCCATTGTTCTGATGAGTCCGCGGACACAGACTGCAGATCTCTCCCATTCCGCTAAATAGATGCAGCCTAGCATTCTCGGCCCCTCTGCATCTTTTTCCTATACATCACCATACCTGCAGGAGTGGTATGTAGTTTGACCTTTCGCTGGCAGGAAAGCTACACTGGCCAGTTCGCCCGCTCTTTATTACAGTATATGTTAGATTTCTGGGAGGGAAAAAAAAAAAAGTGCTCAAAAATGACTAAAACACATCAGCGGTATAGTATATGCAGTACTGTACCTCCGAATCCTGCAGTTCAGGTGTAGTTTTGTGTACTATGCTGGAGCTTTAAGGCTAACATACATACAACGTAAAGGCTGCGATTAAACCTGCTAGGTTAGTGTCAATCAAAGAAGGACTCGTTTTTTGTGCAAAAGAAAAAGAAAAAAACATCATGAATGATTTACAGTCAACCTGGGACTTTGGATTATCAGAGTACTAACTTTATTTCTCTATATAATCCCCTGCTACACTAATGCACTCATCCCAGTGTATCACTAGTGCTTGGATACCATCAAGGTAGAAAGTTTTCTCAGACTGAAACGCTGGCCTCCCAGGAACTCCTTTAATGGCCCAAGCATGTGGCTTAGACCGCGGTCAGGACTGTGCAGGGGACGTGGCCATAACTCCCAGCCTGTGGAGTCCCTGTGATGTAGTAGTTCCTTCACGCGGTAGCCTCCGAGACACATCATCTGGGATCGTCTTTCAAATGTCTTAATGCATCTAAGAGTCTCATCTGTGTACTATGCTGGAAAAACCTTCTGTAAGATGTTTTACCGGGTTCGATGGCCAGCCAGTTCCCAAACCCCAGCCACTGCATGCGGTGCCGATCCCAAGCCTGGATAAAATGGGAGGGTTGTGACAGGAAGGGCATCCGGTGTAAAAAACCTGCGCTAAGAAGCTTGTATTGTATGTGGCAAACCCCCTTGCTGGAGGGCAGCCGAAAGACCAACAACGTTCAGCAGAAACTTTATCAACCTGCAAAGTCCCGCGTCTTTTGTCAAATTCTCTCCTCAACCTGCTGATGATATGTGAGCTCTGGTTAATGCATTCCATGATTACCCACAATTCAGTTCGACTACCGGATCTCATCCATCATCATAGAATGCTAACTAGCTAACTAACGGTGTAACTGTGCCATATACTGTGCAGTAGCTGCATTGCATTCTGGAACTTGGCGTCCACTTCACTGCATCATTTCTATCCTGGATTTCTTACTAGCATGATGTTGAATGACGCTGGAAAATGTTAAGTAGAAAAATAAGCTTTGTTTTTTTGTTTGTTTGTTTGTTTGTTTGTTTGTTTGTTTTATCAGGAGAAAAGCATCAAAACCTGAGTGTCATCCAGACGTTGTTTTTTTTTTTTAAGTGTTTTTTTTTTTTTTCCTATTAAACATTATTGCGACTGCGCTAGTTAAAGTAACATGGATTGTGATGGCAGAGCAGCAGACGGCACTTAATTAAAGCCAAGAGCATCCTAGTTATACGTTCTGCTTATCAGATCTTTTCCGATACCTAGTCGATCCAGACCGGTTGAATTGATCGTAACAGCGTCTGGTACAACATGTGATCCGACCCAGCCTCATGGTTTGAACGTAAGGGCAGTGGAGATCGATGTTATATCACTGTAAATCATATAACACGGCACATGCAGTCGACCTCACGGAGTTCCAGCTCCGTCTTGTAAATAGATTTGTTTACTGACGTGCGCTGCGAGTTCAGGTCGGCTTGAACGCCGGCGCCACGAGACGACTGTCAGCTTCTTGAGAGCTCCGACATGAGATATGAAAACTAGCGCTAGATTTCTCTTAGACGTGTCAGAAAAGGCGTGCGTGCGTGCGTGCGCACTATGACAGCTCCTGTCAACAGGAAACGCAGATCTGTGCACGGTTCCTTCCTCCCTGCGCCCACAGTGTCAAAGCTCAGCGCACTGAATTGCTCTTTAGCTCAGGAGGAAATTCTCGGCCTCCTTCCTGTGTCTGAGGCACACTTCTCTCTCTCTCTCTCTCTCTCTCTCTCTCTCTCATTACCTTCGTTCGGCCCTGCGCTCGATGCAGGCGCGCTCGCTCCGCTAAACGTTCCCCCCCTGTTTTTTCAGTGGGAGTTTGAATGGGTTCTTCCTCTGATTAGATTTTCCTGGCAGGCGCTCGCTAAGTCTGGTTTGGTTCATGTCGCTGCTCAGGGGTGTTTGCCTTCAGCTCTGGCTGTCATTACAGGCTCGTGTTTAACATCTGAGCATCTGCTGTTGTCTCCGAGAGGAGGAGAGAGAGAGAGAGAGAGACGTAAAACGCTGGTTGATGATATATCCCTGATGTCTCCCATTGTACTTTTTCCTTTTTGTCTAATGTCAGGTTCTCGAATGTCTGCCTTTAGAAATGCAGTCAAAAACCTGTACAGCGAAAAACTCTCCCCCGTTTCTTTCTCTCTATGATGTCATCCAAATAATACTTCGTAAATGTTATTTTCGCGCATGAACGGACCTGCGATTTCTCTCTACCAGCCTGAGGTTTTTTTTTTTTTGCTATTTGTGGTCAAAGCCTCGTAGTGACTTGGATTGCAGAACTAAGTCGATCAGCTTTAAGCATGGCGGCTCGGTTTTTATTTATAAATTTTTTTTTCATACATTACTTCGTTATTACGCTTTGAGCTCATCATATTCGCTATATTTCTTTCCACGTTGAAGCATTTCCGCTAAGAGCTATTGAAATATATAAGCATAATAATAACGCGCTAACCACAGGATGACTTGCTAGGCCGGTCGCTAAGCGATCAGTCAAAATATTCCGCTCAGAATTTGGCGTTTCTGTTCAGTTTATGTTTAATAACTAGTATTAAGGTGGTACACTGTACGTCTTTGTCTCCTGTAGCAACTGCCAGTGTTGTCTCTTGTTATGGTTGACTGTCTAGTATTTTTTTTTTTTTTATTTCATTGAAAAACAATAAACTACGAATAGTACTCATACTACCTTTGTTTAAAGGTCCCATATATTCGATTTCTTTAACCAGTCAACACAAGTCTCAAATCTCCCCAAAGTGTGTCTGTTAACAATCCAGCTCCAATACGCCTTACTGTACATAATGCCTCAGACAATGTTTTTATTAAGCTCCTCTTCCAAAACGCGTATGTCATATGTAAATAAGTTACTGATGAAACTCACCCCACCAGAGCACAAGTCAGGGGAGGGTGTTGACTTTTGTGATGTCACATTAGGAAGAAAGTCCAGTTGGATTGTTTAAACCTTGGTATATGGACAGTATGTGTGCTTGGCAGCATGGTGGCTTCGTGGTTAGCCAGGGGTTAAGTTCGATTCCCCCCTCGGGGACAATGTGTATGGAGTTTGCATGTTCTCTCATTTGGCATTCCCAAATTGCACGGAGTGTGTGTACTGTATGTGCCAGCCCGTCTAAGGTGTCCCTTGCCTCGTTTGGCCTGCTCTTTTCAAAACCAAGACGAGACCTTTCATGTACAGTAACTAACTATGTAGGTTTGTCCGCTTTCTAGCCAGATATACATTCTGCTTATCTTAGATTGTTTCAATATAAAGGAACTCTAGATCAGTTTCATTATTAGAAGTGTGCCAAATACAACACGGAATTCGATCCAAACGCGATCCAGGGCAGTGAAGATCGTTGGAGGTCGGTAGGACAAAAATGCGACCGACTGAGCATTGCCATGTTTTACATTGCCATGTTAGAAAAGTGAAATGTCATTGACACTGGAGACTCATTCCATGAGTGCATCCTTACAGAAAACATAACTAAATGCATCCTTACAGAAACCTATAAATAAATGAGAGTGCGTGCCGATTCAGGAGAATTCCGCAGCACTGTTGTGAAATGCAAAGTATTCATCAATTGATCATTTCTAGCTTGACTAACTGTTCCTCTGTTGTTTCTGGTCACTTTGTGAGACTTGCTTTTGCAGCACTGCATCACTGTCAGCTCCTTTAACAGCTTCGTATTTGGACTCAATTCCACCTCACTTGTAAATCATTTTGGATAAAAGTGTCTGCCAAGTGAATAAATGCGAATGTAAATGAGAGGCCCTGGTGTGGTTCCAGCTGGGAAGCCCTTCCCATCCCATCCCATCCCATCCCACACACACACAAACACAAATATACAGTAAGACTAATGCGGTGCACCCTAGAGGCCCACTTTCACTGTTCATTTAAAACTTCAACATGTTTTATTTCGAAACCGGGAAATGTAGGGTGTCTAATGACAAGCACCATTTACGTGTCCCTCATTACATTACAGCTATCATGACCGACTCGGGCATTTTCCATCTTTAAAGCCTGTCTGACAAAAAAAAAAAAAAAAAAACGATGGGCTGCTTGCTGCGAACCCAACCTCATTTGATCAGTTATTGTGCATTCAACGCTGATTTCATGTTACAACATGAAACCCTGACAAATTACCCACTCGGATCGAAGCCGACTCGCTCAGTCGGGGATCCTGAAACGCGAGAATGCTAAGCTGAGTGGGAAGCAAAGTCCATTAAAAACTGATTAAAATGTTTCTTTGTTTTTGTTTTTTTTTTGGTTTGATGAATGAAAGCAAGCATTCTGGCTTTAAACAAACGCATGATGTCTCCGCACCTAACTTACCCGAGTTTCGGACTGGCAAGGGTTTCCATGGAATCCGTCTCCGCGCCGGGATCGCCGAGCTGTTTCCATGACGATCAGCCACCTGTTGTTCTGGGGCTTTCGCACGTCTGTCAAGAGACTAGCGGCGATCGGGAATCTCATGTGACATCAGTCTTTTTCTCTGTTTGATCCACAGAGACTTGAGTTCGGTGTGCATAAAAATCCAATATGTCGCTTATTTAGAAACACTTAAAGTCTATGCACTTGTTTAATGCATTAATGATACGTCTATAATTAGCCAGATATCTTCTGTCAAAAAATGATCAAAATCAGAACCTTTTTCAAACTGCACGAAATGCCAAGGGCCACTTGACCTTTCATTCCCATCTGAGAGAAAATTCTGAACGTCTCATCACCCCGGTACAGACCTTAAATCGTCATCAAAGTATTACCTGCATTAGATTCTTTGTCATTCGTTCAAATTGTATTTTCCAGGCAGGGTTTAAACTCAACAGAAACTTAACCTTCCTCCAGGATGGAACAAGAACTTGCCTGTCTCTAATGTCGGCGCGCTTCGTACCCGCAAGACACAGGCCTAGTACAACTGTCTGATTCTTGTAAACCACACTGTTGACTGGTGACTCATAACCTCTAGACAAAGATCTTTTCAATACTTTTGGTCTATTTGTGGCATTCGCGTTGCCTCCTGCAAAACTTGAGAGGATGCCGCTCTGCATCGCGCTCCCTTCATGCCTCTAGCAGTCTTTTACAAGCCTTAACATCCCTCAAGGCTCTTCTCGGTCCTGCACCCAGACGGGTGAACTTCCAAGAACTTCCAGCCATGCTGCTGTACGAAGCAGGAACGTCTTGAGTGGACTCTTGAGTGGAACATAAGAAAAGCATTCGACTGTCATCAGGAGATTGTGATAAGGCAGTCTTGTGTGACTGAAGAATTCCACTAAAGAACAGTACCCTCTGCGTGGAAGGGACAGGGATTATCGTTCTGTCCATCACTGCAGTGCTAGCCAATCAGAAGCACCTCTGAGATTATGTGTTCAGAAGAGGATGGATCGTTTTGTTTTAGGTTTTGTTAGTCTGACAAGAAGTAGTAATTAGCTTCATGTTTTTGTCCTCTCCCTTTTTGTAACTTGGTAACTTCCGAAGCGAGAACGTCGGACTCTTGAGTGGAACATAAGAAAAGCATTCGTCCTATCACCAGGGGATTCGAACCCCAGTGATAAGGCAGTCTTGTGGGATTTGAAAGGTGGAGAACGTGCTAATGAGTCTGAATTGCAAGTGCTTGTTAGAGAGAACATTGGTGAAAAATGCCAAATCCTCTACTTCAGGGTTGCTAGAGACCTGTTGAACCTTTGAGCAAGCATGCAATATTTAAAAAGCAAGCAATATTCCCCACTTTACGGCACCAACTCATATGTTGATATGAGATTCCGGCTCATGAATCTCACTTCGGAACAAACTTCTTTCCTAACGTGGTAACATACGTAGTAACATTAGCGAGTAACACAAAAGCCACTAAGACTTCAATGTTGAGTGAGAAATTAGTGAAGGGTGTGGGTTTTCTTTCTTTTTTTTTTTTTTTGGATTTCCCCCCGATTTTCTCCCTAATTTAGTCGTGTCCAATTCCTCCCCGTCACTAGGGGGCTCCCACATTAAGGCTGGTAGTAGTAGTACCCTCAGCCGGGAGGGCCGAAGACTATCACGTGTTTCCTCCGAACCACGTGACGCCAGCCGACCGCATCTTTTCGAACTGCTCGCTCGCGCACCGTTGGGGACGGCGTAACACACTCGGAGGACAGCGCTATCCGCTCCCTCCGCTGCGCGAGCTCACAGACGCCCCTGATTGGCTGTAGAGCCGTGATTAATGTGGGAGCACTAAGTACCTCTCATCCCTCCCCTCTGAGAGAGCTCGGCCAATCAGCTCTCTCTAGACCTCCGGCTGCGAGAGGTTACAGCACCACCCGGGATTCGAACTAGCAATCTCCGGATGATAGGTCGAGCGCTTTTACCACTGCGCCAACCCAGGGTGTGGGGTTTTCTTGTGATATGTTATTAATTATTCAATCCTTGGATTAAATGTGAATTGTTAACTTAAGATAAAAGCGTCTTCTACAACAACAAAAAAAAAAAAGGAGGACAAGAAGAAGTGTAAACATAGATACTCTCCCATGCTCTCTGGTTGTAATTAGATTGACTGTTTGAACCTTTCTTGGATTGTTGAAACTGCAAAGGAATGCTAGGGTTAGACACGGGGCATCAGCACAGGGAGTTCCCGAGCATTCTTAAAAACATGAAGGAAAAGGAAATACCATGTCAGTGAATGTAAATTAAAAACATAGTTGACTTCAATGATACAAGGTCATGAACTAAAAAGGGCATTAAGGCAGGAAGCAGGAATTAAATCTTTCATGTTACATATGTGTCAAAGAAAAACAATTGGGGGATCAAAAAAAAAAAAACACACACACACATCAGCCAAGAACTACACTATATACGCTGTCTGATTCTTCATGTTAAAATGATTGGCGCGTCGACACTTCTATTGTGACTCGTCCCGCATGGATACCGGCAAAATGTCCGATTCATCCCCCAAGTCTCACCGGGTTTCGGTAGATGATCACACGTGCATCCTGGGGTAAGGGGGCGGGGTTATTGCACAAAAGGAAGCGATTGTGCATTTGTCCATTAGAGTAAATGAAACCACACTGGTGAGACTCATGTGGTTTCACACTGATTTATTTTTAGTCGGGTTTATATCGCAATATGGAGCTGAGACGTAGGTGTTTCGTTCTCACAACTTTCTTAGCAATTGACATCATTAGCATCTTCGGTCATCGTTTCTCTTGTTAGCGGAATATACACAGTTAAGCGTAATGACGGCGAGCCGGACCGGGCTGAATTTTGCCCGCAAATGTTTGCGCGCATGACTTGCAGACTTTTTTTTTTTTTTTTATCAAAATCTCTCATTAATTTCTCTATTAACACACTTATCCAGCTAATTACCTCGCCGTCCGCTACTACATTAAGATAGCCACCGCTACGAGCTTCCCGTCGCGCGCCGCATCTTTTCCACCGCCCGAGTAATGAATTTATCATTTGTCCACCCCTGCTTCGGCTCACTAGTCCAGAACCCAAGCGTCAGAGCTTCGAGTGCCCTCTTCACTATAACTCTTCATTATGTTGATGCAACAATTATGACCGGTGACAGCACATATTTTACGCTCATGAGAAACAAATGTGCACTGTAACGAACGCGAAGAACAATTCGCGTGTCAAAAAAAGTCTGTAATCAAGACGCATCAAAGCGATGCCTGTGAACTCCAGGGGCGTGAAAACAAGCGGCGTGACAAAAGCACAGCGACAGCCAGCCATTTCCATCTACAGAGGAAGAAACGATGCTGATGAACAAGGCTGCCTATTTAGGCGAGCTTGTCTTTCAGGAGGCGTCTCCAAGCAACAAGGCTAAAACCCGGCGTCCGCCATATCCTGTCGAGCAAATACACTGTTGAATTCCACAGAGTGGCTATTAATAGACTTTTTTTTTAACCTGCAAAACAAATCACTCATGCTGCTCTCCATTAGGCTCTGAGGCTTTCTTGTCACTAGAGGATTCGGTTCTGGGAAATACTGGCACTTTAGGATTAACTATTGCAGTTCACTGCTTCACAATGAATGTGAAAAGTAAAAACTTTTTTTTTTCTTTTTTTTTTTTTCTTTTCTTTTTTCCAGATAATGGTTTGACATAGTGGCCAAATTATTGTATATGCATCACTTAATTAAGTGAACTTTTTCATCCTTAATTAAAGTCTTAATTTGTATCAGATTAGCTACATCTGTACACATCTGTATATATATATATTGACACATTTAGACAATATTTTGATGTTTAAAGTCATTATATACACACGTGGACAAAATTGTTGGTACCCTTCGGTCAATGAAAGAAAAACTCACAATGGTCGCAGAAATAACTTTAATCTGACAAAAGTAATAATAAATAAGAATTCTATGAATGTTAACCAATGAAAGTCAGACATTGCTTTTCGATTTGTCATGAATTTTCCTCGTGCGGCCACGTCCAGGGAGGTTGGCTACAGTCCCATGGATCTTAAATTTCTGAATAATATGTGCAACTGTAGTCACAGGAACATCTAGCTGCTTGGAAATGGTCTTATAGCCTTTACCTTTAACATGCTTGTCTATCATTTTCTTTCGAATCTCCTGAGACAACTCTTTCCTTCGCTTCCTCTGGTCCATGTTGAGTGTGGTACATACCATGTCACCAAACAACACAGTGACGACCTGGAGCCCTATATATAGGCCCACTGACTGATTACAAGATTGTAGACACCTGTGATGCTAATTAGTGGACACACCTTGAATTAACATGTCCCTTTGGTCACATTATTTTCAGTATTTTCTAGGGGTACCATCATTTTTGTCCAGGCCTGTTCCATGAGTTTATGTTTTTAAATAATTCTGTTGAAGCATGGTTGAAAAGCAATGTCTGACTTTCATTGGTTAACATTCATAGAATTTTTTTTATTATTACTTTTGTCAGATTAAAGTTATTTATGTGACCATTGTGAGTTTTTCTTTCATTGACGGAATTAACAATTTTGTCCACGTGTGTATATATATATATATATATATATATATATATATATATATATATATATATATATATATATATTAGAAACACTCCCACTCTAATCCACCTGCTGCGTTTCCCTGAAGAACCGGTGTTTAATTAGCTTAATTTGCATATTAGTCTGTGATTGGCTCTAATATCTTATGACATAACAACTCCAAATAGTCTGCCAAATATTCATAATTAAGTCAAATTCTCTAGTCAAGTCTTCAGTTTTGTTTGTCAGACATTTGAAATGAGTTGTTATGAAAATGATTTTCATTAAAAAGGGATAAAAAAAAGACATTTAATAAAGTTTTAAATGCATGACACAGTAATCTTCTGTGTAAATGCGGTATCATATATAAATACATAAAATAGCTTACATCATCACTTTGGGTCTGTTGTGGACTTTAAATTAGTTTTATACTGTATATTCCGCATCATTATAACTGTATAAGCGTATCATCACCTGGAAGAGGATTTGGTGAGGGATGGTGCACCATGGACGCATGATTGTATATAAACGTGGAAATGGCTTCAGGGCTGTACGGGGGACGTGGCGATACCTCCCAGCCGACTTCCTGTTCCATGTGCAAGTGGTGTTGGTGAATGATTGTGTGTTGTTACGACAGTTCCCACAGACGGACGCGTCTCTGCCCCAAATTGGTGAAAAGGTATCTGCCGGTTTTCAAAGATCAGACGCTGAATGGGAACAACCGCAGCGTGATCCGATACTGATACCTCGGCCTGGTCATTCATGGATGTACGGACTTCTTTAAAATATTTGCACCATTCAAATATTTTACAGTTCTCCCCGTGTTTTGTGGGTTTCCGGAAGACATGCAGATTAGGCTAATTGTCGTTCCCAAATTGCCTGTACTGTGTGAAAGAGCATGTGAACGTGTATACAGTACGTGTGTGTCCTGCATTGGCTTGGCCTCCTATCCATGGTGTACCCCACCTCGTGCCCTAAGTCTCCTGGGATAGGCTCTAGGCCCTCCGCGACCCTGTGTACAGGCTAAAGCGGAGTCGGAGTGTTCAAACTCATCCATATGTGTCAACTTTTCTGGTGTCCAACTTTTTGTCTTCGTGTTGTGAAAGTCCAGATGCTGTACGAGGTGGTGGGTCCAATAAGATCCGCAGCAGCATGAAAACGTATGTGAGAAGACTTAAGCATGTTCAACGAACATTAACTCTGATTCGGTCTCTGGGGCTCAGTAACCGCTTCCTGTTTCATCCATCTCCATGGGAAACCCGCCGTGTAGGCTGGAGAAGCCAAAAATGAGAGGAAAGTGGAAACTCTTGGAAGCGGTAGAGAAGTTGAAGGAGCGAAGAAGGGAAGGATTGTGGAGAGGTTAGTGAGGTGTGCTGTAGCTCGGGGGCTTGAGCTTAAATGTTTTTTTTTTCTTCTTGTTCGACTGAAGGCACATCACACAAAGCTAGGTACGGCTCAAAAACTGGCTACAGAAGCGTAGCGCTAAAACCTATTTAGTCATTGATTTACGGGAAAGTTTCTTTAAAGAAACTTTCAAGAAAGTTCCTACTGAGGTTGGATTCATATTCACTCAAAAGTTTGTTTTTTTTTTCTTGTTGTTGTTGCAGGGGACATGTAGGGCACATGTACTCCCTAATTTAGTACAGTATTAATCAACTATGTGCATGCTAAGTTATTAGTTAGTCATTTTTCCTGGGTTTATGGGATAGTTCATCAGCGGTAGTTTTCACTACTACTACTAATGATAATAATAATGAATGGAGAAAGCGCAGTCAAAGAAGTATCATCATTGAGAATAAAATGAAGAATAAATACATATCAGTATTTAACGTTCGAGCTTGACACGTTTATGAGCTCTGTCGCTTGCTGTCAATGGGCATATAGGTTAGGGTTAGAGAGAGAACGCATGTTTGGCTTCAGTAGGCACACGATACTTCAGATTGAAGCACGTCTCCCCCCTACGGGTAATGAACGGCATTTCCACAGGTTTCCGCGAGCTGCCGCGGAAGCGCGCGAGATCCCTTTTCGAGAAACGTGCGTTCTTAATGGCCAGATCTGTATTATACATGTGCAAAAGTCTTGAGCCAGCCCTCGTTTCTTCATCTTTCACTTCCAATGTGTCAGACTTTCCTGGATTCCTACCTTAGTCTTCAGGAATCGTTCTCCAGGCTTCCTGAAGGACTTTATCCTGGCAAGTTTTTATTTTTGGCAAGTTCCTGGCTCGATGACTTGTGCAGATGATGAGAGATGATCAGTAGACCGATGATCAGTGGTTGGAACAGACGAGAGGGGAAATGAGGTCGCCGCTACATGAGGTTGCTACATACTGTACTGGGGGCAAACAAATTTTGTACAAAAAATTGTGTCTTTAGGCACTTTGGAGCTTAATTTAATACAAAGAAATAATATTTCTCAATAATCAAGACTTTTGCTTTTTGCAGTACTGTAGGTATTTCTGTAGGTATTAGGCTACTAAAAAAATAAAAAATAAAAAAAAAACCTCTTTCTTTATAATCATAACGAGTTCATTGTAAATGAAGTGAATGTTCTACTGTAGCTGCATTACTGTATGTACCTAGAGTTGGTTAGTGTTGCTGTGAGTGATTTATGTTTTTGTTATCACTGTGTCACGATCCTTCTTTTTTAAACACCGATACTGGCTTATTGTCAAGAACAAGTTACTTGATAAGAGATGGAATTTCCCCTCACTTAGCACTATTCGTGGATAATTTTCCCACCATTTGAGTTTTATGTTTTGGTAGGTTTCTTGCATTGTATTGTATTGTATTGTATTGTATTGTATTGTATTGTATTGTATTGTATTGTATTGTATTGTATTGTATTATCCTGTAATATAGCAAGATTTGATCTGAGTTGCCCTGTTCGATATTTTCACAGCATACTATGCAATTTTATTTATGCAGAATTATTCTATATAAAATCATGTCCACATCAAGACGCATAGTGTTCATATGTCAGTTTACAAGCATTAATAAATGATTACAATATAAAACAATATATAACAGTATCAGTAACAATTCATTGCTATTTATAAGAAAAAGGTGCCTGACGTTATTTTTTTTTCATTCATTCATTATTATTATATATTTTTTATTTTGATTAAATATTCTGATATTACATTTACCACGCTTTTTTTTTTTTATTATATATATTTTTTATTATCTTTGTTGATGACTTACTTTTTGGCTATGTGGCAGGAATAGAGCAATCTCGCCCTACTTGTGCCAATCTAAGTGAAAGTAGCTACATTATACCAGGTGCATTATATTCATTAGAATTCCGACTCTCATTCTCATTTTATCAAATAGTCACGAGTGTGAAGCCTCTGAGAAAGGAAAATAAAGGCGTCTTTATGCGAACCCATTAGCCGTTTCCTTCATTTGACAGCACGTTTCAAAATATCTGCGACCTCGCTCAAAGGTTTTTAAAAGGCAAATGGCATGTAATGGGGTCTTGCATTAATACGAGCACGGTGTGACTTTATTGAAAATGGGCAGCTTTAGAACAGGGGTTAGGGTTCTACACTACTGTAGTTCGAACCTCAGGTTCAGAGAACCATTTTACGAATTTTCAGAATCTTAAAAATGCGTCACAAATAAACTTATTCAATCTAGCACCATAGGATTGGCTTCCAAGCTTCACCTTTTAAAGAAACCTTAAGGAAACATATTTCTTTCCAATCATAGGTGCAAAGTTGTCATTTTTTCCCCCTAGATCAAATTTCTCTCATTACCCATACTGGATAGATATTCAAATCTGACGCACTATTGTTCTGTGACAGAGCGTTAATGGAAGAGGCTACAATGCTACGCGCCATGTCTTGGACATGTTCAAAGCTTCATGAAGACGCAGAGTAAAAGCTCCTCGTGCAAATGTTAACCTTAAGATTAGCATCAAGCTGTACCAGAGCTCGGTGTGCAAACTATAAATGAGAAAGCAAGACATGCGATGCAGTCATTCTCGTATAGTACATAAGGCCATAAATAAACTGTCAGCACATAAACCCATAAATAAAAAAGCAAACAAACAAACAACAAAAAAAAAAACAACAACAAGTGGCGAGCGGGTTTGTAAATGCAAGTTTGTAAAGTCGGTAAATAAATGTAATAAAAAACTGCGCTTGTGAATCGGATGGCGTTTATTAGTGAACTAGACGTGCTCTGCGGCTCTGCCCCGACTCCACTAGCACCCTACGCTATGACACAAGAGTTGACGATGACACCGGTTACTGCCTTCGTAAACAAACATTGCCCAGCCGTCCAGACAAAACAAACAAACTCATCGTCTGTACCGCTTTATCCTGTATCCTGGAGCCTATCCCAGAGACTTAGAGGTGGTGTACATCGCAGGGCTCACAAACATACACACACTCATTCACACACTACAGGCACTGCATGTCTGTGGACTGTGGGAGGAAACCGGAGTACCCGGAGGAAACCCGCCAAGCACGGGGAGAACATGCAAACTCCATGCACACGGAGACGGGAAATCGAACCCGGACTATGGAGGTGCGAGGTGACAGTGCCGAGCCCCGCTCATAAATATTCATCAGATTATGAAATTGATCTGATTTCATACATCTGGCAACTAATCAATTATCAGTTATTTGATAGAGATCTTACAGTTTCATTGTCCCCTCTCCATTGGGTAGCAGTTCTATTCCCAGAGTCCCCCGGAGACAGGTTTCCAGTGACTTTCCCCCTCGACTTGCTCCCTCCAGCAATCTAATAATCCTCAGATTAGAGCGCCGACTATGATTTTTATGAGTCCGTGTTCAGGGTGAGTGTTTTGATCTTTTTTCCCCCAGTAGTTTGTCTTGGTCTGGATATGGAGACGTGATGGAGACTTTGGTTTGGGGAAAGAAAATTATACCATTCTCCCAGATATATCAGTTATTTGGTTAGTTGCTACTGTATTTTGGTCATGGAGAAAATGGCATGAAGTTTTCATTGAGTGAATGGCATGTAGTATATGTACAGTATCACTTGAGCCAGCTTGTGGTTCATTCATGTATCACTTAAAAAAAAAAAACTAGCATAGCATTATCTTTTGTCTCAGATTTAATCTTTTCATGTTTATTTGGTGGCATGGTTGCTAACAAGAAGCCTCAGAATACGGGTTTACATTATAATAATGCTAGGTGATATTACTTATATTTGTTCTGTATGTGGCTGGAAGCAGAACATACAGTTGGTGTCCACGCCATACCCAGACATCGCCAGGTGTATTTCTTAAGGAAATAATATAGTTCTAACATAATGTCTAGAAAGCTATTATCTAGGAAGCATATAGTAGGAAGCAAATGCATCGTAAACAGAATTCTAATCCAATATCTACTATTATACTGTACACCATCTATTGATAGACACGCTGGCAACTGCTCAAATGATGTGATGTGATGTGAATAAACAAACCCAACATCCAGCTGAAGATTGTCCAGGGGAAAACTGTCCGGCATTAAAGCAATCATTTTTTTTTTTTTTTTTTTTTTCCAGCTCGAACAGTATCGGCCTGATTGCAGTTCTGATTACACCATTAGTTCTGCAATGACATCTGGATCCAGCACTAATTCCCTGCAGAACTGGAACGAGTCGGATAGCGCCAATAGTGCACGCTATGCCTGGCGAATGAACACTTGACATGGTGTAATTACTCCGGAAAGTGTCATGTTTTTGTGTGTTAACTGGTGATCAGACAAAAGAGGCTCTGTTTACTCCAATCACCAGGTGTACACACTGCCTGCTAGAAAAAAGAAAAAATGGAGCGTCGGTAAAGTAGGTTGTCGTTTTCTTTGAATGCATCCAATCAGGACGGATATCATCTTTCAATGTCAGCCACACACTTGTGCAGCAGGTTGGCCCGAATTGTACATTTACACACTGGACAGACGTGATTATGGGGAGCAGACACAAAGAAAAGAAATTAGAGCATGTAAATCATTGTAGAACTTGTAAGAAGTGTTGTAAAAAAATAAAAATAAAAAAAATCGGTCAGGGAATTCATTTGTGCATTTGGTTGGATGGAGCAGTCCTCGTTATAGCCGGCATAAAACATGTTAATGGAATTCTTGCTTTATAAGTGGTCGTGATTAAATACATTTCGGTGGTATTTTTATTCGCCGTCCCTCGACGTAGGGAACGCTGAAACGGTCCGACTTAATGAGCGTAATGCATTTCAGTGAAGTGACATTCCATTAGAATAAGGATATGTTTCTCCATCCATCGCCTAAAGCTGCACTCATAACGATCTTCATATCACTGAGCATGTTAAACACCAAAGAAGACAAAAATACCATGTACAGGGGTTGAATTCTGGCCAGAACAGTAAGCCCAAGCCTTTAATAATGGATAAGACTTATTCTGAATTACTCTATCGCACTTTATGTCCTAGTCACTTTGATTAAAAGGATATAAAAACCAATTCCTGATATCCTATTGAAGCTGGGTCTTGGACATTTCGCATCCACTAACTACAATAAAAACCTGTCCTTGGCCACATCTTGTTGGGAAACAGGAATTAAATACCGCATGCTTCTTGAACCTTGAACTTGCAAAATAACGTCCATTGAATAACAGAATTCAAATCTTTCCTGCTTCCAAATTTCATGCACGATCGACTCAAATGCAAGGTATTACTGTATGGGTTTATGTAAGTCTTCCACTGTGTATGCTCGGGCCTCATCTCGTGCAACTCCAGAGGTCTTTCTTTTATTTTTTCCATCCAGACTCAGCATTTGGAAAAGCCAATAAATGACCCAGTGCTTGCAGCAAAGATTCCCCGCAGTGCATCCTGAATTAAAGTGGGAATTACCCATGAGCAGCGAGTACCCTGGGAAAAAATAAAGCTCCTCTGATCCCTGGCCACGGTCGGGAAATAGCTCTGAAAATCAGGCACTAAGATGGACCGCTATTAGTTCTTTTGGACTGCAATCTACAGTATACACGAGGGTGAGCTGAGCTCTGAAGGAACCTAACGCAAGGCACCGCGGCCCCAGCAGGCTGCTCTCACAGAGGGTTATTAGTGAGGTAATTAACGTGTGCAGCGGTGCCCCTGGGCTCATATGCCCACAATGAGCAATGACTACTAATGACAGGAACCGGATATACGCACAAAGTACTACCAGAGTACTGATCTGGCGGGAAACATTCTACAGGACTGTATCAACAAGTCTCCTTTCACAACCAGCATCACAACTTATCATCAAACATTTATCCTGCACTTTATGTGACAGATATGAGATTAATTTTCAAAATGCTTGAAAAAGGTGAAGAATCTTATTGAAGGATTGATTTGTTAACGGAGCAGTCATACAGGAACTTCAGGACTTTATCAGTCAGAAGATTTCCCCAGAGACAAAAGTCAGAGTTGTTCGCCTGCTTAGCTCAAATTGACCAGAGACTTAAGAACCTGATTCCCAAACCTGACCAGAGATTTAAGAACCTGATCAACAACCTGACCAGAGACTTAAGAACCAAATCCCCAACCTGACCAGAGACTTAAGAACCCGATCAACAACCTGACCAGCGACTTAAGAACCAAATCCCCAACCTGACCAGAGACTTAAGAACCCGATCAACAACCTGACCAGAGACTTAAGAACCAAATCCCCAACCTGACCAGAGACTTAAGAACCAAATCCCCAACCTGACCAGAGACTTAATGTACAGTAAGAAACAAATCCCTAACCTGACCAGAGACTTAAGAACCAAATCCCCAACCTGACCAGAGACTTAAGAACCCGATCAACAACCTGACCAGAGACTTAAGAAACAAATCCCTAACCTGACCAGAGACTTAAGAACCAAATCCCCAACCTGACCAGAGACTTAAGAACCCGATCAACAACCTGACCAGAGACTTAAGAACCAAATCCCCAACCTGACCAGAGACAGTAAGAACCAAATCCCCAACCTGACCAGAGACTTAATGTACAGTAAGAACCAAATCCCCAACCTGACCAGAGACTTAATGTACAGTAAGAACCAAATCCCCAACCTGATCAGAGACTTAATGTATAGTAAGAACCAAATCCCCAACCTGACCAGAGACTTAATGTACAGTAAGAACCAAATCCCCAACCTGACCAGAGACTTAATGTACAGTAAGAACCAAATCCCCAACCTGATCAGAGACTTAATGTATAGTAAGAACCAAATCCCCAACCTGACCAGAGACTTAAGAACCCGATCAACAACCTGACCAGAGACTTAAGAACCAAATCCCAACCTGACCAGAGACTTAATGTACAGTAAGAACCAAATCCCCAACCTGACCAGAGACTTAATGTACAGTAAGAACCAAATCCCCAACCTGATCAGAGACTTAATGTATAGTAAGAACCAAATCCCCAACCTGACCAGAGACTTAAGAACCCGATCAACAACCTGACCAGAGACTTAAGAACCAAATCCCAACCTGACCAGAGACTTAATGTACAGTAAGAACCAAATCCCCAACTTAACCAGAGACTTAAGAACCTGATTCCCAAACCTGACCAGATATTTAAGAACCCGATCAACAACCTGACCAGAGATTTAAGAACCTGGTTCCCAAACCTGATCAAAGATAAAAGAACCCGATCCCAAATTAACCAGATATTTAAGAACCCGATCCCAAACTATTCCAAATTGACCAAAGGTTTGAAAGCAGATGTTCGCAAATTGACCAGGCTCGTGACCAGCTCATCCCAAAAGTTGTCATTTTTAGATTATTAAGTATTGTTTCTGCATCAAGTGTTCTTAAAATAACTCACTCAAAGCTGAAAGATTAATTGCCCCGTTGCAAAACCGCAAGTGAGAAGAATCTGCTACCATGAAGTTAATCTAGTGGTTACATCACCAGACTCCATTTACTCATAGATCATAATAATTATGATGGCAACATACGGCCTAATTAATTATTTTATGTAGTGAAAGGGCTCACTGTGACAGCTGGATGCATGCGCTCACAGGGGACCAATGTTCATTTAGCTCCGCGCTTTCCAACCCAGTTTTCAGAAACACCCCGTTTTTGTTCCTTCCTCATCTCACAAAACCTACACCATGTAATGAAAAGTAATACCTGAGAGAGAGAGCGAAACCATAGAGCGTCAGGTTTTCCCCTGAGGAAACACTAGTTTAGATCGACTGAAGACCAGATGTGCTAGCGCCGGATTTTTGGTCTCGTCATATTTTTCGACACCATCGTAACACGATTCCATCGCGACTTGTTCTCTTGTGTCGAATCTGTTATCGCCGGCCGTAATCTGTTATCACCGGCCGTAAAATTAATCATAAAGACCGTCTAGCCACTTTTACCTTCCACAGGTGGCACTGGTAATAAAGACGCTTTCGCACCATAAAAGCCAAGATAATAGTGTAGCTGAGAATAAACCAGTTAACCACGTTAGCATCTGATCTTTTTGTCTTACTCCTGAACTCCCCCTTTTCTATCCCACAGCTTCAGTCATATCATAATTACTCATTCAAGCAGTGAATATTAGGACCCTGGGGAGTCTGGTTGGGATGAAGGTTAATAATGTGCGCACACAAATCAGACCTGAGCACACACGCTAGCAATCAGCGCAAAACGGATAGCGAGTGAATAGTCTGACGGAATAATGTTTATTTGTTATTTAAAGTAAACTAAACAAGTCAAATCCTTGTGAGCCCTAGCGAGGTTATGTGGAAAACCTATATTATGAATATTAAGACTGTGAGAGAGGGGTGGGGGGGGGAGGGGGGTACCAAACTAGTTTTGTCCTTTTTGCCTCAAGCGATTTCCTGCTTCACTTCGATACGTAGCATGTAAAAGTAAATGAAGAAATAATTACATTTCTTATTAATAGTCTCCAGGGTATGGCTAGAAACTGCCGCTGTAATTTACTTTTTTTTCCATTGTTGTGTCTCTGGGCAAAGGTTATGCCAGTCAGCATTATTATTCTGTGGCAGGCAATTTGTAAGGTAATAAAATTTTTACTAAGATTCAGCCATAATTATGAAACCCAAACCAAATGTTTTTTGTTTTTGTTTGTTTGTGTTGTTTTCCCCACAAACAAACTATTACCAGAAGCCTGACCTTATTGGCATTTATTGACTCATCTGAAATGTCACGGTGGAGTGTGTTGACTTGCAAAACTGTCTTTATCCTGTTTGCTAATGGCCCAATTTACCCTTCCCAGCGGTGATTAGCATCATGCATTTAGGTTATAAAAAAAAAAATTTTAAAAATAAAAAGCCAGACAAGCTGTTCTGAAATCAAAACAAACCACGAATCATGAGAACGGTCCGTAGCGTTTCGGTGGGAGTTCTCGCTGCTATTAAGGCCAACTAAAGCGAGTGCCCCGTGGCTGTTTTCCCAGCGGCATGTAATGAAAACCATTCCTTATTTATTCCTCTCAATGTGGGGGCTGCATGAGGTGCTAGAGCAGTGACTGGAGAGCGAGTTAATATCCCCCGACTCCGCGAAGGGCAAACACAGCACGTTGCCTCTGGGGACTCTCAGTGTTGGCAAACCAAAAAGTCAAATCAAATCAAACAGTGTGGAATTAATTACATTAAACTGAGATTTTTTATTTTTTATTTTTTTTTTCAGGGCATTTGTGACCGTGCCCCCGTTCCTTTCATTTTAAAACGATCTGTTGGACTTTTTTTTTTTTATGTTAGACATTCTGGTTTTGTTTTTTATTTTTCACAGGGAGCAGAAAGTTGATTGAGAAATCCACCATTATTTTGAGATGGCCAGCAATTTGCCTGAAGGGAACTCGTTCACTTCCAATTCGCTTTCACAATGGAGCCTGAAAACCGAGACAGAGGGCTGGAGATGTCCTGCTGGAATCAGCTTTTTTTTTTTCGCTTCCACTCTTTCCACCCCCCCCCCAACATTACACTCTTTTATACACCTCACTTCACCCTACAGTATATTGCATGGATGATCCCTGGAAGAGAGAATGGATTCGGAATTGATGTACCAAGCCGAGGGAAGAGTTCTGTGATGTGATTACCTGCCATCTATCTTGGGCTCATCACATAAAGAGGGTTCAGATAAACCAAATATGGGACGGCTGGAGAAAGGGTGGAGCTTGGATAAAGGGTTTACCCTTGACCCTTTTTTTTTTTGAGAAATTTTGACTTCCTGTTTTTGTTGACCAGTTGCTTTGGTCTTAATGGTCATTAGCCATGAAGTCTCACAGTTCCAAATCGAAAGCAATTAGCAGTAATCAGCTTTCATAAAAAGGTTAAGTCCTGTGCGGGGGGCTGGGCTAACACGATTTAAAGGCTGACGCGGTTTAAAGGTTGACGCGGTTAAGGCGCAGAACTGAACTCGAATGCAGTGCTAGTTAAGAATTTATTTTTTACTCATTTGCGTAATTACTGTAACAAATAAAATATGCACTACGGGCTAGCAGGGAGCGACAAGCTCATCTTCGCTTTCAAATACGATAATACGTCGTTCTTTAATGGCGTCTACACCACATAATTTGTATGTCGTTGTCTTAAAACTGGATCTTTTGGACTTAACAACAGTGACAGCAGCACCACTAATAATCGCAGAGCAAACCAAGAATTGAAGCTGGAGCTTTTTTTTTTTTTTTCCTAGCGCAGACTGTTGATTCATCCAGTGTCAGGTGATTACACAGAGAGTGACACACCCCCTAGACGCATAGACACGCCCATAACACGCCATCGTCAGTAATCGATAATGGACATTGGTACCTGGGAAGTAGAGTCATGCGTATACTGAGCAAAAACAAGATGCGTTCTTTAATCTATCATTCTTTTTTCACATGCTGTCAGTTAAATAGAGAGACACTACATGGGCAAAAGTTTGTGTACCCCCATTCCAGATTTCTTCCTACCCTTATTGTTCCACTGTTCTGGGATGGCTTTCTACTAGATTGTATAGGATTTGTGGTCACGCATTTACAAGAGCATTAGCGAGATCAGACACTGATGTTGGGTCGGAAGGTCTGGAGTGCAGTTCATCCCACTGTTCAGTGAGGTTGAGGTCAGGGCTTTGTTCAAGAGTTCTTCTACTCCTGCCTTCACAAACCATCTCTCCATGGAGCACAGGAGCATTATGACGCTTGAAGTGTGTCTGTACAGGACGTCTTCCTACCAGTGAAGGCGAATTTGTTATGCGACTGTACAGCATATAAAGACATTTTATACTGCACAGTAGTGAGCCTCCAACTTCGTGCCAACGGTTCGAGGAGGAACCACATGCGGCTGTGATTTCAGAAATATCTGGCCATGTAGTTAATGTGATTTAGATTGTAGCTCTTTCCATTTATTATAAGCTAACTCATCTCTTTATGTAGAGCTCTTGGTTAAACCTCACCTCGGCCAGCTGTTCGGATTTCAAAATGTCACCGGTTCTGGAGCGGCGTCCCTGAAAACCTCCGGCGTGCCAAAGGCACGTGCCAAAGTCAAAGGCCCACTGCATCTTCCATTCCCGTCTCTCGCTCTGTGTTTGTCTTTCTCATTAGCATATGCCTGTCTTTGATTATGCTCTTTGACGGGCTCCGTGTACGTGTCGCTGCACAGCTGGGTGGCTCTGACACTTTCTGTCTGCTGCTTTCTCATGCCTTGTCTCTTTCGCTTTAGATTGAGACGAGGCTTTGCTAATAAATAAATAAATAAATAAATAACACAAGAGAGCGAGTGTGTCTCTCGCCTCCCCACCGTCCCTTTCACACTATCAGGTCAGTCCATCAAAGGTACCTCATTAATGCCAGAAGAGGGTGCGTGATTGGCCTCGTCTGACCTGCGGAGAAGCTTTCGGTGCCCTAGTTTAAAAGGCTCCCACCTCACGTCGAGCTAAACAATCATGTTTAATTGGATTTTCACCCAGGCCCATTAAATCATAGGAACAGTTTGAAAGCCACCAGCGTGCCTCTAATAGCTAAAACAATTGCTGATTTTTTTTTTTCTTTTCCTGTTGCATCGTGCATTAACTATTCTTACTGTAAAAGCTTCCGAATAGAAATAGTGCCGTGTTTAGACGCTCTCAAGCTGTCTGATTACATTTTTGATGAAAAGAAAAGAAAAGAAGCAGTGTTTTAGTTCGCACTATTGAAGGTGCATCAATGGTTAATAAATAATTCAACAGCTACACTTCCACGCATTTAGACACCGTCCTTAATTACTCAAGTGTCATTCACTAAAAACCAATTGGTTCCACGGGTCTTTGAAATGACTAGGCGGAATCATTCTGTAGTATAAATCACAGCTTCTATTTTTATTGTTTTGTTGTTGTTGTTGTTGTTGTTGTTGTTGTTGTTGTTGTTGATTCATGGCTTGTAGAGCAGTACCAAAACCTACAGGTCTAATTTATCAAAGTGGATAGGAATGAATGTGTTTTCCAAAATCAGTTTCATTTTTAGACATGAAGTGTGTGAAGTTTATAAAACTTCAAGTTGGTTGGAAAAAAAAAGAAAAAAAAAGTCATAGCCACTGAGGTTACAGACAGTGAAATATGTTTAAATATAAGGAGACTTATTGAAGGTCAAATATTTTATGTCCTGGTTGAAATACATCTCGGATCATGCATTCTGGCTGCTTGATTTTCTTTCTGCTTCACCCCTTTTCCAAACTCACTGGCTTAGTGTCTGTAGCTTTAAACTAATTGACACTGAACTCCCCTTGGAGGATGAGCATTTTCCTAGCCAATCAGAACTCAAGGATTGGAAACTGGCATGGTTTGGGAACTTGTCAAGCATTTCCCACCGAGTTTTTGGGCTTTACCTACCTGCGCTTAAAACAGGGAGAAAAATATATGCACGAGCGTTAATTCATGATAAAGATTTAAATACAGCTGAAGAAGGCTAGGTTAAGAAGAAGTGGGTGGAGCTAAACATTGAAACAGGGACGGGAATCACAAGTAATATGATGCCGATATGATATTATCACGAAGCGCAGAGGGTGAGTTGATTTATAGTGTGATTCCATTAGTAATACAATTCTATAAATGTCCCAATTCGATATTTTTATTTTATCTTTCAGATTTGGTTACAGACTCAACAAATAATTTGTTCCCACCACACAGGATGCTGTCCTGCCTGCTAATACATGAACAGTTTAGAGAGCACAACCTCTAGGATTATAGAGGAATTGCCACATATTACCACATCAAATTAAAACATGCATGATTAAAAAAAATTCAAAATTAAAAAAATCGAATGAACTGTGCCAACAATCCCCCCCTGCATCCCTAGTCTCCTTTTATATGAGGTCACAATAGGGCAAATTTCTAATTGACTCATTTAAGCCCTGACCAATAGAAAAATGAAAAAAGAATTTTTCAGAATGACCAAAAAGTACTTTTTGCATAACACATCGCCTTAAACATGAATCTAAAACAAAAACATTGACCATTGACACTGAACATCACTGATTTTCTGACTTTAAAGAGACCAAGAGAAGTGTACACTCTGAACTGAAACGCAGCCAATTAGCCCCCGGTGTCCGTCCCTGTGTGAGTTACACCAGCAATTCTAGCAGTCTGACCGCTCAGAGTACGGCTGTCTAACCTCTGTCATGCTCTCTGTGTCCCCTGACAGATGTGACATCGACCCTGTGCTTGTCCTCGGTCCGGGAGCTGCCATCCCAGCTACAGGATCTATATCAGCAAGGCTTCGTCCTCATAGCTGTCCATCCCTTCGTCCACCCTTGTGGCCCTGAACTTGCCAGCGTCCAGCAACAGCTTTATCGAGCGGTGCTCAGCAAAGTGCCCGAAAGGTAAGCAAACATAAAAAAGGGAACGTCCCAAACGGTGGACATCATCTGTCTGACAAACTGTCCAAGAGATAACCCGGCCTCTTTTGAAAAGAGACCAAGGTCAAAGTTGAGAATTTTGTCTGCGCCCCTAACGAAATTTCATGGGAAAAAAGGACGGGGTTGCACAAGGTTGGAACAACAATCATTTTCATTATGATTCACACATGAAGAAAATGGTGGGAAAGCCAGGGAAAACCTCACGGCTAACCAAAGTGCTGAATGTTTCTCCTGACCTCGGTGATGGAGAGGGCTTAAAAAGCTAAATGTCGTTCCGTCGTAATTCTGCAACACAGCAGAAGGAAGTTATTTTAAATTCTAACCCTTTCTATTAGAATAAATGCCTCCAGTACATCGTACATGGCAGCATCTGTGATGGGTCGTGAAAAAGTGTGTGCGGGTGTGTGAACGCTGAAGAGCAGGTCTCTGATCCTCTGGCAAGCAGCAGTCTGTACTCAAAGTCACATCCACCCCCTGCTCTCGGCACTGCTGGCTGCAGCACGGAGTCTCGCGTGTAAGCGCGAGTGTGTGTGTCCAGAAGTGGAGTGTATCCAGCTAGACAGGCACAGTGAAAGTCAAGCCACTGGCCTGAACTCCCACACAGCTGTCAGTAACGAGGCAAAGCCAGCATTTTCACAGCGTGAGTATGTGACAGTGTGTGTGTTCATCAGGGTATTATTATGTTTCTATTTGTATTGAGAGTTTTGCTCCACTAATGAAGCATTAGTGTCTGTCACCGGTCGCGCACATTCGTGAGGAACTACAAGGTCGAGGTACTGCATCATTTAATGCTTCCTGTTCCTCTTCTCACTGCTTGCTCTAGCTGTAGAATCTGCTTCCATTTTGGTGTTTCTGCCCACATGCCTGGCAGGCTTTACACAGATGCCCAGAAGGCAAGAAGTTCCACAGAAGTCAAGTAGTCTTTACAAAAAGTGCCTGACAGTGAACAGACATCCAGTTCTCGTGAAGCCACCAGAAATCTCACAGAAATGCCTAAAAGGCAGAAGCCGTAATCAGAGTCAGTGACAGGCGGAGCACAAAGGACAGAAGTCCTAAGCTGTTGGCTGTGTCACCAAACTACTAGAAAAAAGTCTTCGTTTAACTGCCCAGAGTGAAGACAGTTAATGTTTCTACATTGTTCCTATCAGTCTTAAGTCCATTTGTCAATTGTGTGCGTGTGCGTGTGTGTGTGTGTGTGTGTGTGTGTGTGTGTGTGTGTGTGTGTGTGTGAGAGAGAGAGAGAGAGAGAGAGAGCGACACATCAGGCTTCAGCAGCTCAGGAGCTTGTCTTGATCTCTGAGACTAGACAGCGATTCCCCTGAGGAGAGGTGGAGAGGCACCTATGCCTAAGCTTCAGTCTATGTTTTATAGCCTCTCTGTCTCTCTCCTTCTTACTCTCTCTGTCTCTGTCTCCGTCTCTCCCATTAAAGGCTGCTTTATTGCTTTCATTGTTTTCATTTACAGTACTGCTAAAGCTATTATAGGGTAATAACACTAATAAAACAATGCCAAAAAATGCCAATAACACTAGTAGTGGTATCATTAGTAGTAGACCATTAAATGCACAATGTCAGACTGTTACATCTGACTTGGTGACCTCTCTGCCTGTCAGTCCCATCAAAAAGGGGGAGTGGCCTTTGTGACGGCCAGGCCCACTTCATTTGGTGTCATGCCATATTTGTGTCATGTAGAAAGACTTGATGAAGAAGATGAATGTCCCAGTAAAGGAGGTGTGGACTTTATGACTGTCAGTCACACTGCTGGAGGTGTGTCCTTTAGAACTGTCAGTCACAATGATGGAGGTGTGGCCTTTATTACTGTCAGTCACACTGATGGAGGTGTGGCCTTTATTACTGTCAGTCACACTGATGGAGGTGTGGCCTTTATTACTGTCAGTCACACAGATGGAGGTGTGGCCTTTATTACTGTCAGTCACACTGATGGATGTGTGGCCTTTAGAACTGTCAGTCACACTGATGGAGGTGTGGCCTTTATTACTGTCAGTCACAATGATGGAGGTGTGGCCTTTATTACTGTCAGTCACACTGATGGAGGTGTGGCCTTTATTACTGTCAGTCACACTGATGGAGGTGTGGCCTTTATTACTGTCAGTCACACTGATGGAGGTGTGGCCTTTATTACTGTCAGTCACACTGATGGAGGTGTGGCCTTTATTACTGTCAGTCACACTGATGGAGGTGTGGCCTTTATTACTGTCAGTCACACTGATGGAGGTGTGGCCTTTATTACTGTCAGTCACACTGATGGAGGTGTGGCCTTTATTACTGTCAGTCACACTGATGGAGGTGTGGCCTTTATTACTGTCAGTCACACTGATGGAGGTGTGGCCTTTATTACTGTCAGTCACACTGATGGAGGTGTGGCCTTTATTACTGTCAGTCACACTGATGGAGGTGTGGCCTTTATTACTGTCAGTCACACTGATGGAGGTGTGGCCTTTATTACTGTCAGTCACACTGATGGAGGTGTGGCCTTTATAACTGTCAGTCACACTGATGGAGGTGTGGCCTTTATTACTGTCAGTCACACTGATGGAGGTGTGGCCACTGATGGAGGTGTGGCCTTTATTACTGTCAGTCACACTGATGGAGGTGTGGCCTTTATTACTGTCAGTCACACTGATGGAGGTGTGGCCTTTATTACTGTCAGTCACACTGATGGAGGTGTGGCCTTTATTACTGTCAGTCACACTGATGGAGGTGTGGCCTTTATTACTGTCAGTCACACTGATGGAGGTGTGGCCTTTATTACTGTCAGTCACACTGATGGATGTGTGGCCTTTAGAACTGTCAGTCACACTGATGGAGGTGTGGCCTTTATTACTGTAAGTCACACTGATGGAGGTGTGGCCTTTATTACTGTCAGTCACAATGATGGAGGTGTGGCCTTTATTACTGTCAGTCACACTGATGGAGGTGTGGCCTTTATTACTGTCAGTCACACTGATGGAGGTGTGGCCTTTATTACTGTCAGTCACACTGATGGAGGTGTGGCCTTTATTACTGTCAGTCACACTGATGGAGGTGTGGCCTTTATTACTGTCAGTCACACTGATGGAGGTGTGGCCTTTATTACTGTCAGTCACACTGATGGAGGTGTGGCCTTTATTACTGTCAGTCACACTGATGGAGGTGTGGCCTTTAGAACTGTCAGTCACACTGATGGAGGTGTGGCCTTTATTACTGTCAGTCACAATGATGGAGGTGTGGCCTTTATTACTGTCAGTCACACTGATGGAGGTGTGGCCTTTATTACCGTCAGTCACACTGATGGAGGTGTGGCCTTTAGAACTGTCAGTCACACTGATGGAGGTGTGGCCTTTATTACTGTCAGTCACACTGATGGAGGTGTGGCCTTTATTACTGTAAGTCACACTGATGGAGGTGTGGCCTTTATTACTGTCAGTCACAATGATGGAGGTGTGGCCTTTATTACTGTCAGTCACACTGATGGATGTGTGGCCTTTATTACTGTAAGTCACACTGATGGAGGTGTGACCTTTATTACTGTCAGTCACACTGATGGAGGTGTGGCCTTTATTACTGCTGGCCTAATTGATGGAGGTGTGGCCTTTATTACTGTCAGTCACACTGATGGAGGTGGTTCACCGTCAGTCACACTGATGGAGGTGTGGCCTTTATTATTACTGTCAGTCACACTGATGGAGGTGTGGCCTTTATTACTGGCTGGGGCTCACACTGATGGAGGTGTGGCCTTTATAACTGTCAGTCACACTGATGGAGGTGTGTGGCTTTATTAATAGTCAAATACACTGGATGGAGGTGCTTTATTACTGTCAGTCACACTGATGGAGGTGTGGTCTTTATTACTGTCAGTCACACTGATGGAGGTGTGGCCTTTATTACTGTCAGTCACACTGATGGAGGTGTGGCCTTTATTACTGTCAGTCACACTGATGGAGGTGTGGCCTTTATTACTGTCAGTCACACTGATGGAGGTGTGGCCTTTATTACTGTCAGTCACACTGATGGAGGTGTGGTCTTTATAACTGTCAGTCACACTGATGGAGGTGTGGCCTTTATTACTGTCAGTCACACTGATGGAGGTGTGGTCTTTATTACTGTCAGTCACACTGATGGAGGTGTGGTCTTTATTACTGTCAGTCACACTGATGGAGGTGTGGTCTTTATTACTGTCAGTCACACTGATGGAGGTGTGGCCTTTATTACTGTAAGTCACACTGATAGAGGTGTGGTCTTTATTACTGTCAGTCACAATGATGGAGGTGTGGTCTTTATTACTGTCAGTCACACTGATGGAGGTGTGGCCTTTATTACTGTCAGTCACACTGATGGAGGTGTGGCCTTTATTACTGTCAGTCACACTGATGGAGGTGTGGCCTTTATAACTGTCAGTCACACTGAATGAGGGTGTGGTCTTTATGTCTGGTAATCCCAGTGAAGAAGGTATGGCCTATATATACCTTGCAGTCACACCACAATATAAGAGATGTGACTTTAAATGAGTGCCTTGTACACTTTCCTCATAATATGCTACATTTACTTTAGCTAGTTTGTCTGTTTTATTGGATGTATTATAATTCGTCATGGTTACAGATTTATTTTCAACTGTACCTTGCAGTGCTGTTTACAGTTGCCACATTGTCCATTCCCTCTGGGCAGCCTGAATTTTTTTGTTGTTATATCCACCCCTTTTCATGCCTAAGGTGCTGAAACATTTCTTGTTCACTCTGCGGGACCTCAGGGGCAGTTAAACTCACTAAATCTCAAGAATCTCTCTGAGTTTATGGGCACAGCAGGGGTCAGAGCTACACATTCCTCACGCCCAAGCATCCGACACGCAGCCCTGAGACGACCAGGCATGTGTACATGAAAGAATCTGTCTGATACTTTAATATATGTGATCATACCCTTCATGCTCCTATTTCCCCTGAGGGTGTATTTCTCCTTCCAGAAGGTGCTGTGTATATTCTTTATGAGTTGCACTTTTCTATCGATATTCTGGTGACCATCACACTTATTTAACTTCCATATTCACTTTTCTCAGGCCTTGACACCTGCAACACATGTGCTCCTTCATGCATGAAAAATGCACGGTCGATGGGTGACAGGAGAGCTATATTCAGAAAAAGAGGGATGGAAGGGGTGCGGGAGAGGGAGAGAGAAAGAGGGTTTGGGGATGTTGGAGTTTAAATGTGCATGTCTGAGTGAAAGAGAGCGAGAGGAGGGGGAAAAAAGAGAACAGGGAGGGTGAAGGTTTGTCATCCTTTGAATGTTTGTGGCCAGGCTGTCCTGTTTATCACTAGCATCCGTCACCGTGGAGACAGTCGCTCGCATCAGCAGCAGCCGTAGGGGAAAATATGCAACAACAAAAAAAAAAAAGAAAGAAAGAAAAGGAGACGTGAAACGCAGCACGACATCGCTCAAGTTCTCTAAACGACATTGAGAGAGGAAGGTAAGGAAAAGGTTTAGAAGACAAAACCTCCCGAAATCTAACCGTATGTACCACTCATACCAAGAAAGGAGAAGAAAAACAGAAGAAAAGAGAAAGACCAAAGAGAAAAGGGGGGAAAAAAAGAAAAGAAGCAGAAAAGTGTAAGATAAGAGGGCAATTATATGGAAATTTCTATATATGTGGTTCTCAACCATTATTACTGATGAAAAACAAGAGAAAAAAAGATAAGGAAATGAAAAAGGAAAGACAAGTATGAGATAAGCAAGTAGAAAGACGAGTGAAAGAGAAATGAAGTGCAGAGGATGAGAAGACTATTATGGAATAAAGAACAGGAAAAAATAAAAGGAGAAGTGCTGAAAAGCAAAAAGAAAAGAAAAAAAGGAAAGAGAGTAACAACAGAGGAAGAGAAAAGAAATACAATTAAACTTTCAAAGATGTTTTAATGAGATAAGAGAAGAGGAAGAAACGATAATAAGGAAAGTAAACAGAAAAAACTAGTATAAGAGGGGGAAAAAAGTCAAGCGGATTTGAACAAAGTGTGAAGATAATGTTAAAAAAAAAAAGACTAAAAATGAACCCTTGAAGTTACAGAAGAACCTGCGAGGGTGTGTTAGCGCCGTTAGCTGCATGTGAGGTTTTTTAGCATTCAGAACGTGTGTGTGGCTTCAGTCCAGTTCCCCCTGTGTGTATTAGCTTCACCATGAAGCCACGGAGCGCTACAGTTCACTCCCGCTGTCTACACACCACCGCACTAATCCATCAGCCCACCTGTCTCACAACCTACAGGCAGGTAAACAACATGGTCACTTTGACAGGAACATTAACGCTTTAAATCTCATAAGCTGGACATTAGTCAGGACGTAATGAAAGACAGAGAGAGATGGTGAGAAAAAGCCGCTGCCTTTTCTAATTTCAAATGTCAACCATCTAAGGTCTTGGGGTTCCTTTTTTATATACGCTGTTCCACTTCAGTGGGGAATGCTGGGTAATTTATTCAAGATCATTGGGAAATTGTAGTGCGCTGCGCTCTGGGAGAGGTGCGACGGGGGATCCCATTAAGGGCGATCTGCTCGCAGAATATTATTCATGGTTGGGCAAATAGGCAGTGCTACATAATTAATGCACTGATGAAAGATTGTGAAACACACATTCGGTGGATTCAAAGTGACAGGGTTGTCATGGCAATGTGGTCATAGGCACACACACACACACACACACACACACACACAAAAAGCCACAGGGAAACGCACCCACTCGCGCGCACACACACACACACACACACACACACACACACACACACACACTCTGCACAACGTACAACAGGATGCTGCCGCGAGACCCGGAAACGTCGCCTCTGGTGTCTATTCTGATATTGTCGCTAAGAGTCCTATAGGCAAAAAAAAAAAAAAAAGAAAGAAAGAAACTCAGACACACACACACACACACACACACACACACACACACACACACACAGACACATTTGAATCCCACAGACAATACTTTTGCCAACGGTGCCACCCAGCTGTGATTATCAATGAAAACAAAATCAAAAACCACGTCAGCATCTGTGCTGCCTACCAACTAAGCTCCGTTAAAAAAAGCGATGGTGTAAAATTCCCGACTCACTTTTGCAAGCAGCTTAGATTAAAGGTGTAGTCAGCAAACTTGCAACAGTTCTCAAATTCCAAACAAATACACCCCCGTCCCTTTACCGAAGCCAGACTTTCAGTCAGACACACACAGCACCTTTCTGTTTAATCAGCTTAGATGACTGATGAGCTTAAATAATTATTGCACAACAGACTGAGCGATCCGATTGGAGGAGATGCTGATAATAGGAGGAGGTACTGATAAGAGGCAATAACAGCACTGGGACATGTAACTATATGTATCACTCCTCATCACAGGTGTTCTAACAGTCAGTAATTTCACTTTCTGTCGGTCGCAGCATGGGTGAAAGTAGGTCGGTACGTCCGCTGTACAGGAAAGAGAGCAGCCGTCTGCCAAAACCCACATTTAAACACATCCGATAATGTTGTCATCATAAACAAGACTTTGTCTCCTTAGTAACTGTTTCTAAGGCGTTCTGAATTGCCTCTGAAATTGAACCGTGTTGTTCTGTTCATGGCAAATACAAAGCTAACCAGCTTCTAACACAAGGCTGAATCCCAAATCCGTCTTTAACCCCTGATCAAAGGAACTACTTAGTGTATGGAACAAGGGATCATACACCCTAGTGCACTAACTTTCCATTTAATGCTATTTTCTGATTTATAAATACTGTATAAAGAGAAACTTGGGTATGTCTACATGTCTACGTACCAGTAAGAATATAAAACTTAGTTCCACCGATCTCGGAAAGGATATGTGTTTGTGAAACAACATAACTGGTTAAATAAACATACAAATCATAAACTGATGATAATAAATGTTTTTTTTTTTAGAACTGTTGTATAAAATCAATATCATACTCAAGGTCGTGCTGTTGTACTGGATATCAGCACAGCTGTGACGACTTTTTTCAGTATTCAAAGTGCGCCCTCATTCATACTTTGACATCACAGCTGTGCTGATATACAGTACAACAGCATGACCTTGAATGTGATATTGGGTTAGGAATTCTAACCCATCCTTCCAAGAAAGTTTGACCAATCGTATATTATTGTTTACACAAGCTCATGAATTTTATATAACAATCTTAATATGACATGCATGTTAAAATATAAGCAAATTAATAATTTACCTGGAAGAAGCATTTACCGAAGTAAGAACGAAAGCAGTAGGCATCATTGCACATAAGCACTCTCATGGTAATGAATATGGCACTCATTTGTCCAGTGGAATTATCTGATCTGATTATCAAGAATGTCAAAAATGGTGGTCGAAAAAATCTGGGATTTTACCAAGACCCTTCTTCAGGTATTAAAATACGATGATGAAGATGTGAAGATGACGCTGCCAAAATGTCAGGATCATTGATCGCAGCTTTAATGGTGACTTGTTACGTCGACTTTTATTTATTGTTTATCAACAGGAAAGTTGCTGCACACCACACATTCATAAGGGATAGATACAGTAGATAAATTAAAGCCCACGGACAGGTACAGGTTTGTCTGCCTTTCTGAACAGCAGAACTCTCTACATGACTTATTATACAAATAAATTAAAATTTGTAAGGTTGAGTATCTAATGCCTTGTTTACATTAAGTCGCACTTCTTTCGTCGTCAGACAAACACACTCCCTGTTCGGTAATCGGAGCGTGAATCACAGATGAGAAATGGGGAAAGGAGATCGGATAAAGATTTTTTAAGTTCTGTCTTAAAACGACTCCAGCTCTTTAAAGATTCACTTATACAGTACTAATTCAGCGCTGTTATTTCAGCGAAAGTGAAAATTAGAACTAATCCCAGCAAAAATATTCAGTTTAGATTTTCTAATTAATATCTACTGGTGCAGCTGTTTGTTTCCATTGAGACAGTTGCGAATTAGTAGCTTATTTTAAAGTACTGTAGATTATTAAATCCACCACATAACTGTTCATATCGCTTTTACTCAACATTTTGATTTCACTTTTGGTGCAGGTTAAACTTCAGGGAAATCTGTAGGTACCGACATACGGAATGTTTTCTGAGGGTTTGGGGTCCTCCAATGTATGAAACGTAAAGATATAATTGAAAGAGCGAGTTCTGACCAATGTACAGACAAAAACTTTAATTTATTCATAAAGACAGACAATTAAGTCTGTTGACTTTTTGGGCTAGCAAGCCTGATAAAGCTAAAAGATAAAGTAGGTTTAAAATTGGTTTAAAATACTTTAAAATTAAAAACATTTACATTTTGTATTGTAGCTACTGTGTATAGTGTTAGCTGTGCTAACTGTTACACTACAAGCTACCTGACAAAAGTAGCAAAACAAATTGAAGATATGTTTGATTAATATAATTAACTACCTTTTTTTTTTTTTTTTTTAGGAAATAATGTATTTTAGTGTTGTGTCAAGGACAGCTTTAAAAAATTTTGCATTTATGTGCTCTACCTTGTTAGTCAATAAAATACTTGATAATGATATGCTAGTTAAGTTATTGCTAATGGACGAAGGAAATTGTGTTTCTTACACAATAGCCTGATGTAGCCTAGCTATGATTTTGTGGTGTCCACATTCAACACTGATAGTTTAAAGTATGAAAAGTTGATTCTGTATTCTGAATTGTACACCAACTTCTAATTACTTTTTTTTTTTTGCACCTAGCATTTGCATGCCATCTCTTAGTGCAGCACTTAGCGTTTACCATAACTCATGTTAATTAGCTAAATACGGTATATTCAAGTCCACACTTAAGGAACTGCTTTGAAGAAGTGATAACAAATGAGGTTTAACGTACCACATCGCATGACAAATTAATCTAATATTAGATACAAAGCATTTTGAAATGCTGCTAATGGCTAATGCTGCACTAATATCTATTTTTATTATTATTATTGCTAGCCATGTTAGGATAATTAGAGGAAATGTGGTTTCAAGACACGATTTCTCTCAGAAAAAGTAATTTGAGGTTGAAAGTGTGTGTGTGTGTGTGTGTGTGTGTGTGTGTGTGTGTGTGTGGCAGCAGGAGCAGGTTTGAGCGTGTGTCAAGGGACTCACATGGCGACATGAGGGAAGCTGTATGTAGGCAGCAGATGGCTGTGTGTCGTCAGGAGGAGCAATGTGTGTGTGTGTGTGTGTGTGTGTGTGTGTCTGTATCTAGCCTGTGCCTGAGGTGAGTCTGGTTCCTGCTGGGCTGTGTAGCAGGAATAGCCATGGTGGTGGGTTGAATTCTCTGTGGTGTCTATCTCTCCCTCACACACTCGTGCACACACACACACACACACACACACACACACACACACACACAAAGCATGAAGCGAGGAGCTCAGGAGTGTCTCTGGTGTCATCAGGATGGAGGGTGGTGGGTGTGAGCTCAATATGGGGTAAATGTACATTTTTAAAAACACCTGAGCTAAAAGTCTCTGTAGTTTTATATTAAGTTTTGTAATTACCTATGTCTATGTTCTTCGTGTGTATGTGTGTGTGGGTTAATGTATGCCCTGAATTATGCACAACCCACATCGATTCATCATTTCCAGGCGTCATGAGCTCTCGAGAAAAAAGAAAAAAAGAAAAAAAAAGCCTGCATGAATTACAGTTTGAACCGTGAACTACACAGAATGAAGAAAAAATACACAAGTATTGCGATATGTTTATTTTGGACAGGCAAAGATTCTTTTCTGCTTATTTGGAGCCAGGGCTGAGGCGAGACTGCCTCGGTTCTATTTCCAGGAACAAATCTAATGAATACACAAACAGATTTTGCAACGAGAACACAAACCCAATGGAATTGTTTTTCACATAACCATTAAATGTAAAATTTAAATCAATACTAAATGATTTAATCAAGTAACAGTTGTATATTATATATTAATATATATCATATATATATGATATATATATATAAATATGCATATACGTATACATATACACTATGTTGCCAAAAGTATTCGCTTGCTTGCCTTCACATGCATAGAAACTCGAGTAACATCCGATTCTTAATCCATAGGCTTTAATACGATGATAACAGATTTAATCCTCCTGGGAAGGCTTTCCACAAGATTCCACAATGGGAATTTTTGACAGAAGTGAGGTCAGACACTGATGTTGGACGAGAAGGCGTGGCTCACAGTCGCCGCTCTAATTCATCCCAAAGGTATTCTATCGCGTTGAGGTCAGGACAGTCACGTTCTTCCACACCAAACTCGCTCATCCATTTCTTTTTGGACCTTGTTTTGTGTACTGGTGTGCAATCATGCAGGAACAGGAAGGGGCCGTCCCCAAACTGTTCCCAAAAAAGTCTTGGTGTGCTGAAACATTAAGAGCTGAAGTGACGTCCATAAAGACGTCACTTGGATGGCCGAGTCTGATCTCACAAATGTGCTTCTGAAAAAAAACAAAAACGGTCTTCATAACGGCTCTAATCTGAGGTGCTGTTTGTTAATTGGTGATTTCTGAGCCTATCCCAGGAGAATTAGTGTAATCTGCATGCCTTTGGAGGAAACCCAAGAAGCACAGTGAGAACCTGCAAGCTCCACACACACCGACCCGAGACGTATATCTAACCCAGAACTCGGAGGTTCAATTCAACAGTGCTAACAATTAAGCCATCGTGCCGCCCAAATATATTACACAATGGCAAACCCTTATCCGTTTTGATCCTAGCGTAGTTAAAAAGATTTCAATGTCAGTTTTATTTTACGGAGATTTTCTTGTTGTGTTGTTTTTTGCTCTGTAATCTTTTGTTGTTCTTGCTGTTGTCGTCGTTTTATTATTTTTTTTTTTTTCCCCTAACTTTAGCTAAGATGTTAAATAACCTCATGGCTCCAGCGCAAAACTAAAGAAATGAACTTTAAACAGAAATCTAGTCATGTCTGATCGACTATACTGTAATTGATGACAAGTGTTTAAAAATATCTTTCTTTAATGGATGAAGCTGACTGCGATGCACAGGACCATCATCAAAAAATGTGTTTTTATAACAAAAATATCACACAGTTATATAGATATGTACGGACATAACGCTTCCATTTTGTTATTTCTTTCTCTATTCTTCATGAAGTCTGCTGCCCTTAAAAAAAAAAAAAACTATTCAGTATATTAGACATCAGGTATCAACATCAAATGTGTGTAATAAATTAGTGTTACCAGAGTGTTATTTTCTGCCTCGTAAACTCACAGTGGGTTTTCGCAGACACCGCCCACTTCCTATTAATATTCATAAATCAGACCACTAATTTCATTAATATTCATTAGCTTGTTAATAGTTTTCTCAGTGAAGGGAGACGGGCAGACAAAAGAAAGTTTATCCAGAGATCATTGGAATAGAAATCCTGCTTCTGAGGAATTCTTTCTTTCTTTCTTTCTTTCTTTCTTTCTTTCTTTCTCTCTTTCTCTCTTTCTTTCTTTCTCTCTTTCTTTCTTTCTTTCTTTCTCTCTTTCTTTCTTTCTTTCTTTCTTTCTTTCTTTCTTTCTTTCTAAATGACAAGTAAGTTTGTCCTAAATACCACTAGCGTACAAAAAAATGTCTGAAAGTTCACCACTCCCAGATGGGACGATAGCACATGTGACCCGTTACATCAAGTCACATGTTAAGCCACACACATTTGTTTTAGCCAATAGTGTTCAGTAAGTGAAATCTATCATCTTTTTCATTTCGCGGAAAACTGATTAATAAATACCTTAACTTCCTGATCCTTTATCAGCATTGAGAATATTTTAATCCTAAGCATTGTTTTAAAGCACTTTAAAGAACACTATCCAAGCTGGTTACTCCAGTTGTTGTTTTTTGTTGTTGTTGTTGCTGTCACCCTGCTGGTGAAGTTATTTTTAGACGTATCAGAGAAATCCTGGTGTCAAAATGAGCGTGAGGGTCTCCTTTTTCTTACTACATCACAGTAATGCATATATAATTCATATTCTAAAAGTAGGATTTCACCATTTTTTTTCCCCAAGCTCCTTCTCGTACACACATTCACACTGACCAGGAACCGGACATGATACAGCAGTAAAAAAAAAAAAAAAAGATAAGATAAGATTCTATTAGACTTCAAGGACTTAAATACAGTTTGTGGTTTTATAAAGACCATCAGTTTATATCATTTTTGTCAATTATTTTGAATGGAATGATGAAACAGGGGTGGTGTAGTGGTTAGCACTGTCGCCTTGCTCCTCCATGGTCCGGGTTCGGTTCCCGTCTCTGTGTGCATGGAAGGTTTCCTCGCGCAGTCCAAAGACATGTAGGTTAGGTTAATTGGCGTTCCCAAATTGGCCGTAGTATGTGAATGAGTGAGTATGTATGTGTGTGTGTGTCCTGCGATGGATTGGCACCCTGTCCAGGGTGTACCCTGCCATGTGCCCAAAGTCTCCTGGGATAGGCTCCAGACCCCCCCGTGACACTGAATACAGGATTAAGCGGTATAGATGATGAGTGAGTGAGTGATGAAATAGCAAAAAGCTTAATATAAATAAGGACCAAAAAAAAAACATTTGGTGTGATGCCATTGTCAATATTTTATATTATTATATAGCACCTCTGTAGTCCAAACTTGGTATCAAAATTGAGCTTAGTGAACCAGGAATCTGAATCACTACATAATGAGACTTAATAACGGATGTAATTTGACGGGTCACGTATGGTTTGGGATAAAAACCTGTGAGAGTCCAACATGGGCTAATCAAAGCAAGTATTCATAAAAATCACTTGAGTGACTTAACTACAGTTTGTGGTTTTATAAAGACCATGATTTGATATCATTTTTGTCAATTATCTTGAATGAAATAGGAAAAGCTTTTGTCACTGCTAAGCAAAAGGAACCTGAAACTTAATATACATAAAATCTCAGAGTAGGACCAAAAATAACACTTGGTTTGATGCTATTTCTTATGTATTATATTATTATATAGAGTCATTTCTAGCATCTCTGTTGTCTACAGTCTAATGTTAATTTTACTCTGTGATCTCCCTTTCTGTCATTCTTCTACATTCTACTGTACATACTGCTTACGCTGTTCAGGGTCACAGGAGGCCCGGAGCCTATCCCAGGTGACTTGGGGTTACACCCTAAAAAATAGTACCAGAATAGGGGGCCAGTTTAATATCATGAATCACATCAAATTTATCTACACTTTTCTAAAATACGTTTATATTGAAGCGAGTACGAGATCGTTGAGCTTATTTCTAGACAAATGTTCATTTTTAACCAAAGATTTCTTGTTCTTTTGGCAGATCATTGTTGAGCCTGTCTTTGTTGAAAGAAGTATAATTATCTGCCAACAGAACAAGACAGTTTAATCGCCTAAAAATGTAATCACTTAAACCTTGTAAAATTTGTCTAGAAATAAGCTGAATTATCTCGTATTTGGTTTGTTGTAATCTTAATTTGTGACTAAATTTGACTGGATTTTTTTTTATTTGTTTTACTTTCTAAGATGTAATTTCGTGGAGTGTACACCTTTACGTCAACACTTAATGCACCCATATTAAATTTCACCGTGGGGTATATGGTACTTTTGACAGTATCATGGTACTTACAGTACAGACCACAAGTTCGGACGCACCTTCTCACTCAAAGAGGTTGAATTTGTATTATGGCAAGAAAAAAGCAGCTAAGTGAAGAAAAAAACGAGCGGCCATCATTACTTTAAGAAATGAAGGTCAGTCAGTCCGGAAAAATTGGGAAAACTTTGAAAGTGTCACATCCCCAAGTGCGGTTACAAAAAGCATCAAGCGCTACAAAGAAACCGGCTCAGATGCGGACCGGCCCAGGAAAGGAAGACCGAGAGTCGCCTCTGCTGCGGAGGAGAAGTTCATCCGAGTCACCAGCCTCAGAAATCGCAGGTTAACAGCAGCTCAGATCAGAGAGCAGGTCAATGCCACACAGAGTTCTAGCAGCAGACACGTCTCTAGAACAACTGTTAAGAGGAGACTGTGTGAATCAGGCCTTCATGGTAGAATATCTGCTAGGAAACCACTGCTAAGGACAGGCAACAAGCAGAAGAGACGCGTTTGGGCTAAAGAACACAAGAAAGAAAACTCGCTGAATGAGAAGGTGTGTCCAAACTTTTGGTCTGTACTGTATATGCTGATACATTACATGTGCCGCACTTTAGTATACCGGTATGTACAGTATACTATAGTATGGGATACGGTTCCATAATGTACTGTAGTATAGTGCTACGGTACTCGTACAAGAACAATGTCAGAAATATGTTATGTACCATAAGGGTAATAATTTATACAGTAACCTTCGCAGTGGAATGTTTCGTGTATTGGAACCTGCAAAAGTTATTCCACAATGATTACCATTGTGCACCACAGTGGCTACCAAAGTTCAACAGGTGTCTAATATGGTACTGCCTCTACTAAACCATACCAGTAGTATGTACTGACATCTAATACAGGACAGTACGTACAAATATACCATTCCATATTAGACACTTGTTGAACTTTGGTATTGGTGTCTAATATTGTATGTACCACGGTATTCACTAGTGTATTGCGGTACACACCATAGTACTACCACGGTACATTTAGGCATTTGGCAGACGCCCTTATCCAGAGCCTTTTTTTCTTTTTTTTTCTTTTAGCTCATTATACATCTGAGCAGTTGAGCATTATGGGGCTTGCTCAAGGGCCCAACAGGGTGGGCGTGAGATCTGAACCTGTGACCCTTCCAAACCATAGTACAATGCCTTAACCACTGAGTTACACCTCACCCTGGTACAACCTGCTCTGTCCCACAGTGCCTACCCTGCCTACATGATAATGTCTAAAATACATTGGTAAACATATGGTATATTATGGTGTTTACTTACTTACCATAGTAAACTACAGTATCGTACATACCACAGTCAAATATCCAATATTACATTTCCTATCCTCAAGGGGTAAAACACCTCGGTTGTTGCGTGCAGTTATATAGTTGATACTATTAATACTAATACAACTAACAATGCCATTAATCCAAATCAGCCCGTGTGCATTACCTGTGATGCGTGTTACAACCACAACTACTGCCAGATCAACACCTTCTGACCTTCATCAGAATCCAGAATTCAGCATCTCTGTGGTGTAACATGTACCCTCTCTTGTTTTCTAGTTCGGAGAAAAGTCCATCAGAGTTCGAACCCTACCATCTGAAGCTGGAGGAGTGTTTGTCTGCTGATCATGTTCCAACCTCGGAGCACATCCAAGGATATGTGAAAAAAGTAAGTTGTTCTTCTTGTTTAACTTTTGGCCAAATCCTCTCTCCCTCTCCCTCTCTCTCTCTCTCTCACACACACACACACACACACACAGACACACACACACACACACACACACACACACAGACACACAAACACACGTCCTGCCCTTTTGTCAGAACCAGACGTTACAAGTAGGAACAAAAGCTTTTCATATGAAAGATAGTCAGACGGAAATCTGAATCCACACAGGCATCAGTCATCCTGTGATTGGAGTGATATTAAAAATCAAAAGGGGCCCCATACAGTTCAGCGTCTCGGCAAACTTCGTTCTGTGATATGCATATCTGCCAGAGTTATTACTCCTCAAAGAACCATCATGACATCAATCTTCCATGGCTGCGTCAAAAAAAAAAAAAAAAAAAAAAAAAGGGGGAAATGATTCCGCTGCCCTTTCTTCCGACGACAAATGAATTACCATCAGAGCCGACGAGCGACAGCGCGACGGCTTCTTATCTGCACAATTTCATTTGCCGTATTGTTGGAAATATAATGACGGACCCCGGGCGTAAATGTGCAGTAATGCATTAAACAACGCGGCTGGAAAAGACGGGATGGTTCTCTGGGTGTTAATGTTAGACAGAATAAACTGGCGCGCGTCGGCAGAGTGACTTCGTCGCCACCAGGCTGTGAGACCTCAGGCTGGGTTTTATTAAAGCGGCAGAATGGAGAATGGCGTCATTAGCATTTCTTGACAGCTAACAATTCAATTTCATTTGATGAGAATTCACATATTCGCTTCCAAATGCAAACCGACAAAGGAGAAGAGGGGGGGCGGGGATGGAGTGGGGGGCAGGACGCACTGAGCACAGCGAGGCCTTGGACTTCAGCCATACTAATCAGGGTAGTTATTACTGAATAAGCCAATTCCAGAAGGTGAGCGTGGCCTGGTTGGTAAATAATTGCTTCGGATACAATGCGATTGTTCGAAATAATATGGATTATTATTCAAGCTTGACGTGTTTGACAATACAGGTTTTTTTTTTTTGTTTTTTTTTTAACATTCAAATCTGCTTTTCGTTTCCCTTGATTGCACATGCTAATAGTGTTGCAGTGGGATTTAGCCTTTCTCTTTTCATCTCTAGCTAAGAAAGCGATGCAGCAGCGCTTTGGTCTTTTTGTCATTGAGTGTATTTATATTACACATCATCCTTTACACTCTTCAAGGCTTCACCCCTCCTGGCTAATACCATCATCAACAACATCAACAGCGAGCCAATTTACAGTTTGTCCCTACCGTACAGTAAATGAGTGCAAATGCATTGAAGAGCTGCATTGCATTCTGGGACTTCGAGTCACCTGGAACGTTTGCGCCAACTTTTCCACTGGATTTCTCATTAACCTGATACATGACATAAAATAACTCAATGAACCCCATTGCCCACTGGAGCAGTGTTATAAATACCAACACAATACAAATGCAACATATTAGCACCAGGAAGACTGAACATATCCCGGATATTCCAATCTAAATGTACAGCATTAGATGTGTTTTAGTGTAAAAAATAATCTCTAAAATCATTCATTTCACCATTTTATCAGGTGTGATGATACAGTATAGGAGGGTCTATTAACTCCAGCACATTAACTGTGGTCTTTCTTTGATAAGTCCTAAGTCCTGCATTTAAACATCTTAAACAATGACAGCTACTTACTCCTTTACTACTTACTATTCAAACAGGGTTTTTCAAAAATTGAGACAAATATCTGACATTTTGACCTTCTCAGGGATGAATATTAATAACGGATTTTTTTCTGTACATACTGTACAGTGTGTGTGTGTGTGTGTGTGTGTGTGTGTGTGTGTGTGCACGATACCTTGACCTCTAGCACCTCTTTTTCCACTTGATGGTTTAGACTTTACTGGCTTTTCTGGTGTCCCGCTGTTTTATTCTGTGAGCATCCTCTGAAAAAGTCAAGGTGAGGTGAAAAAAAAAAAAAAAAAAAGACGGGGGAAAAAAATGCACTATTCGTTCCGGGTCTGAAAACTTCACGCAGTGAACATGTCGATGAATAAAGAAACAGTCATCATCTACAATACGTTGCTCTTTTGTTATCATACTGTATCATTTAGGACTTATTTATCACCCATAATTGATTCAGGAGTCAACGACTCATTAAACAACAGTTTAAGCCACTTTGTATAATGGCCTCACCATGTTATGCTAATGTTATGTTATGCTAAGATATGCTAATAATTTATTGATTGTTATAATTAGTAACATTAAGACTTTCCTTTTACTGTAGCTTCAAACTCATCTCAAGTTCACAAAAAAAAAAAAAAAAAAAAGATTATTCATTAATTATTTCCAAATCCATTGTACTCCATTGCGTGTTCTCCCTGTGCTTGGTAGGTTTCCTCCGGATATTTTGGTTTTCTCCCACAGTCCAAAGACATGCAGATTAGTATGCAGTATACTACAGTATACCTATAAAATCCTTATTAACCGTATTATTTAATAATCATGAAAATCAAATTATTTAAATGGTTATTTTATGACAATCAATGTTTTTAACAATATAAAATCATATTGCTAATCATATAGTCAAGTGCGTAAATGTGTTGCAGTCTGTGTTTAAGCACATCTAATTAAGCCATCTTTTAAGCCCTGTCTAGAAGTCCAGATGTATAATTCTCTACAGTGTGTCATAAAATACAACACTAAAACAGTAAACACTGTAGGAGGGAATGCAGGCTGTCGTCAGTAATAAATCAGTAACCTGAATTTTAATGGCTTCTGAACATAAATGCCATTCCACACTGATGATAAAAATTGTTTGTTTGTTTGTTTGTTTGCATGTTTCATTTTCGCTCAGAAACTAATTACCTGGCGACTAATTACCTGCCTTGAAAAAGTCAACAGAAGCTCTAAATAAATAAACAAATAAATAAATAGATAAATAACAATCTAGCAATAACAGTTGCATGACAATATTACAAATATAATTAACTCTTTCTTTTTTTTCTTTTCTTTTTTTTTTACCATTATGATTATTAGAAGGAGGCATCAGGGTGGTTTTAATGGTTTCAGCAAAAGACAGTATTGGTGGTGATGAATTTTTTAATGTTCTATATGTTATACATTTAATATAGAAAATGTGTGTGGAAGCTACTTTTGAAGTTTATGCAGCATGGAAGTGAACAACCTTCATCCCTAAAAAGTTCTCGTTTCTAACTTCAGCCATTTTGTAGAGATAATTTTATGTGTCCCAAAGATAATAATTAATTATTATACAATAATTATTTAAAATACAAATTATTAATAATTCTTTATGAGTATTGATAATAAAATTGGTTTGAGCTTCTAGAAGCATGTGACCTGTAATAACTGTTGCTTAAATAGTTTTGTTTTGTTTTTCTTTTGGTAAAAACTTAAAAATCAAAAAAATCTGTAGTGTCCGTAACCATGTCGCATTCATGTTGCGATATCTTAACAATTTTCCTTTTTAGAATAATACACTTTTTCAGGTTTGTGTATTTTCAAAATTGGCCAGGTTTCACCTGAACGACAGTTAAGATCGTTGAGACATTTGAATTCTGCTAAAAATATAAATGTGTATGCAAATTTACAAAAAAAAAACCAAGCATGGTTAAATATTATGAAAAATTATGTTACGTTATATGATTTACAGTAATCAGAAAATTCCATTTCATCGCGGTGACGCACCTTTTAGCACCAATACCATGTTTTGGCTGTTTGCACTGCCGCCCCTGACCTCCAGGGTCAGGGGTGGGAATCTCACCTCTGGTCTATGGGTGAAGAGTTTGCATGTTCTCCTCATGTTTGGAGGATTTTTTTTTTTTCTTCCCACAATGCAAATTGTAGCCTTATTGGCGATTCTAAATTGGCCATAGTGTATGATTGGGTGTGTGAGTGTGTGTGGTTCTTGCCCTGCGATGGAACGCCATCCCTGCTCGGTTTGTGCCTGAAGTTCCATGGTGTAGACTCCAGGACCGGTCCGACCCCACGCTGGAAAATCAATATAGATAATGGGTGAATGGATGGATGGATCAATTATTACAAGGCTGTAAACAAGTAGTTTCCTCTCGATCTTAATTAAAAGGTTCAGCTCATTCTTTTTACACTTGATGAGTATATAGAGATAATTAGCTTAATTCGCTCATGTTAGTAGTAATTATTATTTTAATTAATGTCACTAATATGTAATTAAATCGAAAGCTCTGGTGTTGAATGTACTCATATCACCTATTAAAACAACAGTATTGTGCTATGAATGGATGCATTTATTGACAGGTTAGCCTTCATAGACTAATACATCAATTACAGTAGTAATAAATTATTCATACTGTATGTACCTGATAATGTAGTAGTAAGCAATAAAAGCGTCCGTCCTTTAATTAAAGCCGTGTATAAGTTCAATCAATGTGAAAAGCCTGTTCCCGTACCTTCACTGTATTATGAATTATGGCACTGATATTGTTATTGACCTGACTACGACTCAATTAGTAGTTTTCTCTACATTATGTATAATCATCATCCCTACTGCTTTCAGTCCATTTTAATTAACTTCCTTTAATTTCATTTTAATGACTACTCTACTTATCATGTCATTTTCTACAGTCTAATTTGGAAATGGTGGCCGTTGTTAAAGAGGTTTTTAATCCGTTCTAGTGACAACTGCACTTGTAGCAGTCTCGCTTGCTTGTTTTCTACGAGGTGAATGCATGACCTGTTGATCTCCAGCAGATTCAGGACGCAGCCGACCAGGGCATCTTGTTTTCCGGCTTCATCCAGGAACCGGCCGGCCTCCATCCCCGCGTCACATCGCGAGGGGGACTTGGAGAGGCGTCCTTGTCTTTGCACTCGAGTCCAAGTTCACTACGGTGCTCTGAGCTCACGGCGAGCCCGAGTCATCAGGGAGAGAGCGGAGCAGAAGACTGGGCCACAGAAGGAGAGACGGAAGAGCCGAAAACGTCTCGAGATACAGGTGATGATGCAGGCGTTTTTGGGCCTCTTAGTGGTGTTGGATGGAAGTTACGATACGAAACCAATCCTTAGCGGTTATTGTTGTTACAGGTGGAGATGCTCTCTCAGAAGTGATGTCCACTGTTTCCAAATCTGAGTGTTGTGATGGAGAGCAGGAAGACCCACCATCGCCCAACAACAAGGCGAAAGACAAGGAAGGGAATGATAAACCAAGCAGGCCCTCTCTAGGCAAATGTGGTGAGGACCTGGCTTGTTGGAATTTCTCATAGTGAAGCACGGTGGTGGCAGCATCATGTTCAGCTTTACCATAAAGACCCTTTTGGTGGTTTCTCAGACTAATCCATTTGGTTTCTTTCCTTTTTAAATTAATAAGTTTCATGTTGCTCAAATATTTATGCAAGATGTGGCACCACATGTTGATTACTGATACAAACAAGAAAAAGAAAAAAAGGGTGTAAAAAGAAGTAGATTTTTATGTTGGACCAAATTTTAGGTAACACAGGAAACTCAGAAAGTTGTGTCATCTGTCACGTAAAAGTTAAGTTGATTAAATTTAAGCTTAAGATCAATAATTTATTTGGATAATCTCCCACCATTCAAACTTTTCAACATCGCCCCCAAACACGCCGGATAGATGTGCGACAGATTTGCATCGCTTTGCCTCTGCGTTCCTGAAAAACACGCCCAGGGTTTTAGATCAAGCCTCGTTTGGACTGTTTTCGTGAAAAACCAGATGGCGGCTCTCGCTCTTGCTGTTTGTGCGAGAATCAGAAAACGTGGCGTTGTTCATGCCGTATGCCATGTAGTGTGAAACGAGGCATGCTGGGATGCCTGGTGATCGGAGCTTGTGCTCCATCTGGGCGAGGAAGTGATCAAGTTGGAAATGGAGAAGGAGAAGTAGGAAGAGGAGGGGGAGTAGAAAAAGAGCTCCCAGGGCTACCATCAGACCCCGGGCTCATAATCCCCTAGACGCAGAGCCTGGAGAAAATGTGATTGCGTGTGGTTTTGGTATTCAGTCATGTGTTTGCTCACAAGGTCACTAATTTGTAATGGAGGTGAAGTCGAGGTTCGCTCTAAAAGAGAAACAAAGAGGGAGTTCTTATCCAAGAGTTTATCCAAATCTCATCTGATATTCTGATATTTTGCATGGGGGGGAGATGCCTATCTAAACATTCCCGAGGCTCGAGGCCTTTGAGAGGACAAAGGTCAAGGCTTTAGGGATTGTAGAAATGTGTTTTTCTGGGCTGAAATAGTTCCGAGAGAAAAGATTAGGAAAGAATGCCATCGACCCCGGCATGGTCCTGACAACATGCCGACAAACATGATGGAGTCTAATTGTGCTCATGTGCTCGCTCTGTTGTTCGCAGTGAGACCTCTGCACTTGACCAGCACTGTGGGCCAAAACTGTTAGAACAGTCCCGCGCTAACTTCCCCTCAGTCGGTCCCTCAGGATACATGGTGTTCTCTGTCTGAATATCAGTTATATTCATATTCATATTCAACTCAAGTGCCACTTGTTGGAGGAGCACTTACAGTTCAGGGGCATTTGCAACTCGACTGTACACAAGGCGTATGATTTAGCACATTTCATTGAAAAATAATAAGGGAAAATATACTTAATGTACTTGATGGAGTTTCCCATGCTTTTCACGGCTCCATGTATGTTTCCTCTGGGTTTCCTCTTAGATCACGAAAAAACATGACAGTAAATGATCCAGCTATATTAAATTGCTCTCAGGTTTAAATGATTGTGTAAATTAATAAGTGGCAATGTAGGGCATTATAATGAACCAGTCTCCCTTCCACGGTCTATTCCATCCTTACAACCGGTTTTCCCCAGGATAGCCTCAGGAACCCACAACATCCTGAGCAAAGCCATTACTGAAGTTGAAGAAGTTAATAAATGGAGCTCATTACCAGAGTGCGCTTACTAGCTATTTAGCTAGCTAGGCAGAAAATCTGAGACTGCACACTCTTAAGGGTACTTCAGTTGGACCTCTTCGGGAACCGTTAAAGATTGTACATTAAGAGTGTTTACCTATTAGAAAAGGATCCAAGCATGCCATTTTATGAGTCTAAGAACTTTTTTTTTCTAATCCTAGGAACCTGAACCAATGAAGAACTGTTTAGTCTTTGAACGTCTAAAATACCGGGTAAATTATCAATACAAAAAAAAAAAAAATGTAGATTTTCTATAAATTGGGTGTGGTGTAGACAAATACTTACTGTATTCAATAACAGCATAAAGCTCATTTTACTGTACCTCATGTACCTCTGTATAGTGCAAACGTGACAAGTTCGGTAGAAAATTGAAGACCTTGCAAGAACCTTACATTCTTAGAAATTTTAGAACCTTTAATGTTTCTTTACTTGTTTCTCTTTAAATAGATACATTGTTCTTCAATCGAATTAGTTCTAAACAGGACTCTTGTTTTAAGCTAAGACGATAATATTAATATATTATATATTATATTATATTAATATACTTAATAAAGTATGTAGATAAAGTAATATACAGTGTTTATATATAATATATAATTTAATTATATTCATCTAGATAATAAAGCAATACAGTACATTTTAAACTTCTGACAATTTAAACAATGTTAATGTTTAAAAGAATGTGAATAATTTTGGTTAAATGGTTGAAATTATTATTTTATTGGGGGGGGAAAGGGTTCTTGGCATTAACAAATGTTTCCAAAAATTCTATGATTGCTTTTAATCATCTTTAGTGTTGATTGCGACACGCAACATGGTGTCCAGGTCATGTGTGAAAATAATTCCTCATGCTCCCGGGACAACACTTTCACGATTTGTGTCCTGGAATACGCCTATTCCATCAGGAAAGAAAAAAAAAAAAACCTAAATGTGATAACCTGGTCATTCAGTACGTTCAATTCATTTTATTGCCACATAACGTTGCTGATTCTGGACCTGAGCGACTGAAGCGACCCTAGATCATGACACTGTCTCCAGAGGTTTGTACAGTGGGCACAATGTTTCTGGAATAGGGTCAATCTGGACTCATCAGACCACATGACCTTTCTCTATCAGTCCAAAGTCCAATTTATGCTCCTTTATGCTCCGTTACAAATTGAACAGGAAGCAGAAAGCCCCAAGTTAAGAAATTTTTTGAAGCCTTTTTTCTGATGTAACAAGTGATTACGGCCACACAGCTGGTTAGTTGTTTAGTCCCAATCCTGTGAGTTCTTATCACAATGTACAGTATGCAAATGGAAATGCTCTTACTTTGTCTATTTAAACATAGCTATAGTTTCAACTGTTGATTTTTTTTTTTTTTACCGGACGACTTCATCTTCCACAAAGTTGACGGTCCAGCTTTATACTTCCAATGTGTCTTCCAAGGTTCTGAATTCATTTCCAGTAACTCCAAATCTCCTTAGTTGTTGTCTTTGCTTCATGCAGCCCAATAATTTCCCACTTGTTGTCTTTTTTTTTTTGGGGCCAGGCACAGTTCTTGGAAGCCTGGTTTGTTGAAGTGTTCTACTCAGAACATAGTATCCTTAAGGGTTTGCATTATTGTCATCTGACTCCCTTGGCTTTTCTCATATTGCCGTTAGTTCTTTTGAGCTACAAGACGACTACCGATGTCAAAAGTTAAATCGTTGCGTTAGGGGGGGCCATCATTTCTGAGTGTCGTTGCGTTCAGAGTTGTGATATATGCACAGCTGGTCGTGGGATGAGGACTGTGACCGAGCTGTGAATTCGCTGACTGCCTGTCATAACGCTCATCCAGTGCTGAAGAGATGATTCATCCTTCAGACCGAGTTTGACAGAAAACCATAGCGAGGAAGGCCTGATGATTTCTGAGCATTTGCGTGTGTGTGTGTGTGTGTGTGTGTGTGCGTGCACGCGTGGGCGGGAAACATCCTGTGCTCCGATTTGCTTTGCACAGTCTTCAGAGAGACAGTAAATGGCTCGGACGTGGTCACTGGCGGTGCGAGCGGCGGCCGCCAGAGCAAAAGTGCATCTCTATTTATCATTTCGGTCAAATATCCATTAGTTCCAATATAGATCTGAAAAATGCGTGTGGAAGAGGTCGAGCCCGGCCGGATCGAAGCACACAAACAAATTCTTCATAGCCTATTTTAATCCATTAGATGCACTTTGTGCTTCTATATTTCAGACGTAAAAGCTAATTCAGCACAAAGAGAACGCAAAATCATATTGAGAAGGAGCAGACAGTCACCCGGTGTCCTTATTTGAGCTGTGTACTGGGTTATCTGATTTAGCTAATTAGTTACCCTGCTTTGCCTTGCCTCCTTTCGAATCTGATAAATGAACTGCCGAACTGCATCTCGAGAGTAAACATTAGCAAAGGAGGCAAGTGCCGCTTAGGAGATAACTGATTAGCCATGAACCTCGGTAGATCCGGTTAGCAGTTGCTGAGTTATTATTCGGTGCTCATGCTAGCACCTCTACACAGCTAGCTTTATTTTCGCTACAAACTAAAACACTGAAATTGGAGGGAGCATGTGGGAGTCTGTTTCTAATAGCTTTCCTTTTCATCAACTTTTACTCGCTGTATTTCAAAAGAAAAATCTCTACGTTCCACTTTTCAAACACTAGATAACGTCTGAGTTTTTTTTTTTTCTTTCTTTTTTTTTTTTTCCGCTATCATCGACAGGTGCTGAACTTTTCGGCTTGTTTAACTACCCGGGTGGGCGCCAGCAGCCGCTGAAGTACTACACGGTGAAGGTGCCTCTACGGGTGCAGCCCGGTGACGAGGGCAGTCGCGCCATCGAGGCCCAATGGCTGGACCACATGACACAACACTTCAACAACGGAAACTCGCTGGTCGATGGCTACTTCAGTCTCGGCAAAGACGACGGTGAGAACACTTTTCCATTAGTGCCTCATAGGGAGACATACACACACACACACACACACACACATACAGACATGTGTACTTTATTGATCTTTTAATGGAAATGTCCGAATAAAGCATGCTGCACAAGTCCACTACAAGATAACCCGAAACCTGAAAACACCGTGCTGGTTGATCACAACGCGGGAAAACGGCCTTGCCATTAACACGGTAACTTTAAAAATCCAACCTACAAATCTTCAAGCTTTATTCTTGTTTTTAAATATCGCCTCCTTTCAGGTGTTCTGACTTTGAGAGTGATTAAAAAGACCCATTAATTCATCTCCTCCAGATGAACGGATCAGCGCTTTTCGAACGTTACAATTAACCAGATCGAATTAGCGAGCTCTGCTTTATTTTTTCCCTCTAAATAATTAAGCATTCGATTTCTGACGCCTTCTTGAGACTCCGCGCACCCGGGCGCAGGAAGTGCGTCCCCCGCGACGCCTTCTGAATAGGCAATCGGAAACCCCGAGTGGTATTCGACGCGTTTTAGACTTTAAAGGAACGCCACAGAGATTGAAGACTCCTGCCAGTCGAAGTGGAAGGGATGAAGGACTCGGTGTGTTTTGTCATCATTATGAATATTACGAGGCTTTGTGTTGTAACGGGCTGACGTTTAAATTCATGGTCCATTTGGAAGGCTACTAATTTTGCGGAGGGAAAATAGCGGACAATAGAGGAACGCAAGGCATCATTCGCTTGATCAGTAAATTACATCGCTTCCTGTTGTCACTGTGGGAAACCAAAACCATTTTTTTTCCTTTTGCGTTCAGATATTTATCCGTTATTTCTTAACCAAATCAATTTTACATATAATATATAAATATTTAGCCATAAATATTTGCACACACACACACAAAAAAAAAAATCCTATTTTCATGCCCTGGAAACCACAACCTTTTATTTATTTATTTATTTATTTATTGCTTATATGGAAGGAGCCTCCAGTGTCAGACATAAACCTGTGTCTTTATGTTTCCTGACACAGGAACATCTTCATGATGATGAAGGGCAATTTGACAATGTATGCATATACTCAAAGTAATTATAATTGATTCATCCATATAAATAAAACAAAGTTTTCATTTGTACATTGGTCCGAACTCGCCCTTTCAATAATATCTTTACTTTTCATACGCTGGAGGACCCGAGATATACAGTCTCATGTCTGTATGTCTGTATGTCTGTCCAACCAGATTGTGTCACAGCATCACGAAAAAAAAAAACTGTCCGGACAGAATTTAATGAAACTTTGCCTCATTTTGAAGTTAAATCTGAGCCATAAATGAAATCAAAATGTTGAGTAGAGGTGAAGTTACGAGCAGTAATGTGCCCAATAAGAAACCGCAAGCTTTGACAGCGCACTGTACTCGGCATGAGTCAAACTATTCAGTGACACGTCTTAAATCGACCGCTGGACAGAATTTAATCAAACTTTTGCAGTACTAAGATATTTGTCTGAAGTTTAACCTGCACCATAAGTGAAATCAAAATGTTGAGTAGATACTGATGTTATCAGCAGTTATGTGGTGGATTTAATAATCTACTTTAAAGTAATAAGCTACTAATGCGCTACTGTCTCATTGTAAACAAACACCTGCCCCAATAGATAGTAATTAGAAAACGTTAAACTGAATATTTGTACTGGGATTAGATCAGATTTTCACAGCGGAAATTTTAACACGCTGGAGTCGTTTTAAGCCAAAACTTCATCTTTATCCGATCTACTTTTTGAATTTCTCATCTGTGAGTCACTCTCCGATCACCGAACATGGAGTGTACAGTATTTGGCTAACGAAAGACGTACACACGTGGACAAAATTGTTGGTACCCTTCGGTCAATGAAAGAAAAACTCACAATGGTCACAGAAATAACTTTAATCTGACAAAAGTAATAATAAATAAGAATTCTATGGATGTTAACCTATGAAAGTCAGACATTGCTTTTCAACCATGCTTCAACAGAATTATTTAAAAAATTAACTCATGGAACAGGCCTGGACAAAAATGATGGCACCCCTAACTTAATAGTTTGTTGCACAACCTTTTGAGGCAATCACTGCAATCAAACGATTCCTGTAACTGTCAGTGAGACTTCTGCACCTCTCTGCAGGTATTTTGGCCCACTCCTCATGAGCAAGCTGCTCCAGTTGTTTCCGGTTTGAAGGGTGCCTTTTCCAGACAGCATGTTTCAGCTCCTTCCAAAGATGCTCAATAGGATTGAGGTCAGGGCTCATAGAAGGCCACTTTAGAATAGTCCAATGTTTTTTTCTTAACCATTCTTGGGTGTTTTTAGCTGTGTGTTTTGTCCTGTTGCAAGACCCATGACCTGCGACTGAGACCCAGCTTTCTGACACTGGCCAGCACATTTCTCTCTAGAATCCCTTGATAGTCTTGAGATTTCATTGTACCCTGCACAGATTCAAGACACCCTGTGCCAGATGCAGCAAAGCAGCCCCAGAACATAACAGAGCCTCGTCCATGTTTCACAGTAGGGACAGTGTTCTTTTCTTCATATGCTTCATTTTTCCGTCTGTGAACATAGAGCTGATGTGCCTTGGCAAAAAGTTTCATTTTTGTCTCATCTGTCCATAGGACATTCTCCCAGAAGCTTTGTGGCTTGTCAACATGTAGTTTGGCATATTCCAGTCTGGCTTTTTTCTGATTTGTTTTCCACAATGGTGTCCTCCTTGGTCGTCTTCCATGTAGTCCACTTTGGCTCAAACAACGACGGATGGTGCGATCTGACACTGATGTTCCTTGAGCATGAAGTTCACCTTGGATCTCTTGAGAAGTCTTTCTGGGCTCTTTTGTTACCATTCGGATTATCCGTCTCTTTGATTTGTCATGAATTTTCCTCGTGCGGCCACATCCAGGGAGGTTGGCTACAGTCCCATGGATCTTAAATTTCTGAATAATATGTGCAACTGTAGTCACAGGAACATCTAGCTGCTTGGAAATGGTCTTATAGCCTTTAGCTTTAACATGCTTGTCTATAATTTTCTTTCGAATCTCCTGAGACAACTCTTTCCTTCGCTTCCTCTGGTCCATGTTGAGTGTGGTACATACCATGTCACCAAACAACACAGTGACGACCTGGAGCCCTATATATAGGCCCACTGACTGATTACAAGATTGTAGACACCTGTGATGCTAATTAGTAGACACACCTTGAATTAACACGTCCCTTTGGTCACATTATTTTCAGTATTTTCTAGGGGTACCATCATTTTTGTCCAGGCCTGTTCCATGAGTTTATGTTTTTAAATAATTCTGTTGAAGCATGGTTGAAAAGCAATGTCTGACTTTCATTGGTTAACATTCATAGAATTTTTTTCAATTATTACTTTTGTCAGATTAAAGTTATTTATATGACCATTGTGAGTTTTTCTTTCATTGACCAAAGGGTACCAACAATTTTGTCCACGTGTGTACAACGAGACGTTAGATACACTAACTTTCAAAATTGTATTTCTTTGTATTAATAAGTTAGACAGAGCGTTCTGCCGTACAAGGGAGAAATGTACGTGGGCTTCAATAGTATCACTGATTACATTAAAGCTGATCAGATTATATTTAACTTTAAGCTTTCTACAAACTCTTTAACCCTCAAGTATTAGTTTATAATTTAAAAAGTTTATGTTGACCCTCACCTTTTGTTCAGCTCACAGTTTCAGTTCAATTTTATTACTTTTTTTTTTTATAAAAGTGTACACATAAAGGATAAAAGATTCTCCTAGCAGAAACTGAAAAGTGGAAATAACTCAAGATGACTCCGCTCTAATTAGTCCTAAAGGACATGTTTGTCCCTGAGTCAAGCACTGAAAGCGAGAACAGGCAAGAAGGGAGATGTTTGAAGATTCCTGCCGAGCTGTCGATAGGGGCCCTGCCTCAGCGCTCGGAGAGTGTGTACTTGATTTATTGCAAAAGCGTACTGTATGCATTATCAACCCACACAGCTCGGTTCTCTCTGCCTTTCAAACCTCTCTGTGATTTCCTATTAAGAGAAACGCCATGGCCTAGGTTGCCTTAAATCATCAGGCGCGCCACTAAAATCCCACCTTGGTTCTTGTCCGGATATGATGTGAAAACATAACATGAGCACAGGAGCCCAGAGGATTCTGGGTAGGCGCATCCTAAAGCCAGTTTCGACAGGCGAAGTCAAAAGGAAGTGTAGTCTATCTCCTCTAATCTCTTTACACAGGGAGGAGTTTGGCCATGGATTAGGAAGTCCTGATGGATTTCTCTGGACTGTGGTGGGTATTGATGTTGTTCTCGTTGTTATTGTTGTCGGTCTGTCGTTTAGCTCTGCTGCTGCGGTTCATATACGTTTCTAGCTCCTGGAAGATGTATTTACTCTTCAGTTTGACAGGTGGGCTGGATATTAGATGGAGAGTTCAAATCTAATATGTATCAGTGGCTTAAAGACGGTTTGAGCGTTGCATCATATCACGAGGAGTAATCAATGGAATAATAAGAATGGTGTGTAGTGAAGTGTGACACACACACACACATTTTTAAACAAAAAGGCAGCTGCATTCATTATTTTTTAAAGTTCTTATCTGTTCTGGCTGACTGGGTTGCCAGGTTTAATCCAAATACCAAACACTATAAATAGGAAATGTGCTCAAACAATAAAACCGAAACATATTTACAATACTGTTGTCAGTTTTTGTCACTTGTGCTTTGTTTAATTAGTCTATATACCATATATATTACTGTATATACTATATTGTACAAGGGTATTAGTGGCTCAGTGGTAGGTTTCTCACCTACCATGCAGAAGGCCCAGGTTCGATTCCCACCCAATGCCCAAACCCCATTGACTGCATGCAGTCCTGGTCCCGGTCCCGGATAAAATGGGAGGGTTGCGTCAGGAAGAGCATCTGACATGAAACATCTGTGCCAAGTTCTGTGCAGATCAGATAGTCCTGTGTGACGACCCCTTGATGAGGAGCAGCCAAAAGTCCAGCATGTTATACTCTATTGACTAATCAGCCAATAATTCATAGTGTTTAAATTTTGTAGTTAAACCTGTAACTGTATTTCACATTTAAATTTCTATAGAACTACAAATCAAAGTAGTCTGATAGTATCAGATCTAGGAGGCGTGTCACATCGTGTGAGCATCCAGTGATCGGCTGCCTAAATCTACAGTCTAGGATAGAAACAAATCAGCCCCAGTCTCTTTGTTTCTTTGTTTTTTCAGATTTTCTCCCTAATTTAGTCTGATCCAATTCCTCCCCGTCACTAGGGGGCTCCAACACTAAGGTTACTACTACCACTCGGTCGGGAGGGCCGAAGACTATCACGTGTTTCCTCCGAACCACGTGACGCCAGCGGCCGCATCTTTTCCGAACTACCTGCTCACTCGGAGGACGGCGCTATCCGCTCCTTCCTCATGCGTGAGCTCACAGACGCCCCTGATTGGCTGTAGAGCCGTAATTAATGTGAGAGCACAAAGTACCTCTCATCCCTCCCCTCTGAGAGTGCTCAGCCAATCAGCTCTCTCTTTTCTTATTACCATGGTGATCCAAAATCGGATGCATTAGGTAACTGAGTACATATTTCATACTTTGTTATATATTTCATAAATCTATACTTGTTATCCTTATTAAAGGATACTTTTGACTTTTACTCCACTCAGAAATACAGGGAAAATCTGTACTTTTACTTAAGTACATTTCTGCATGGTGTTGTGTTACCAAATACTATATTGATGTGGAGTATTCGAAGCGGGAAATTCGCCTCCAGACTATTGTGCGTCATTGCATGACTTCGTGCGTTTCCTTTGAGACACACCAAATAATATAACAGGTGTTTGAAATCAGAAGTGGAACTGGGTGCAGACAGCGATAAAAACAGCATGTTCACAATCAAGAAGCAGAGACAGAGAGAGCTTGTGTTATTATGAGACAGTCTCATACTGTAAGCTATGCAAACGCTGTACTTTGGTTACTTGAGTATTTCTGTATTTACTTTTACTCGAGTACCTTAGAAAATGAGGGGCTTCTACTTCTACTTGAGTACAGGATTTAAGTACTTCTGTCCAAAATAAAAACCTTATATTGATGTCTTCTTTCTAAGACAACACGTCCGCTTAGCCCTGCTAGCGTACTTACCCCAGTTGTGTCTGTCTTTTCTTTCATCAAAGGAACACAAATGGTTATAAAGGATCGACTTAAAATGTTACAAAACCCAAAGTCTCGAGTATTTCTTCCGTTTTTATAACATTTTATAACCTCTGGGATCGAAATGACCTCAAAAGTTCATCGCTGTTAATCATTGTGAAACTTTTTTTCATTTTTGGTAAACAGCACAGCGTTAATTAACACCTTGGCCTCTGGGGTGCACGGGCACTGTGTAGGGTCAGGCTTCAAATGAAAGATCTATACAGCATCAGACCAGTCACAGGAGATCCACGTGAAACCCAGACCCCTACCCCCTTTGCCGAACGACTCCTGCTCCGGCGCGGATCAAAAAGACAAGGACAACGTGGTCTAAAAGGTTCCTTTTCGTCTGTTCCTTCTCACCTCCCCGCCTCACCCCTCGTCAGAAACGGATTAGTATCCGCAGCTGTGACACATTCATATGCATAACTATTCATGCCGCACCTTCTGTATTCAGATGCCAAGCGAGGCAGGGGTATTTTGCGTATGAATTTCCAATAAGGTATTATACTGCTCTGAAAGGAATTTCGAAGATACCTCGGGCTGACTTTCTTTTATTCGGGGGGGGGGACACAAAGGAAGGCGTCTGAATGAGGCTAAATTTCCTGAGAGATGAGAGGCAGATGCACAAACACGTGCACACCTACACTCGCCCCAGACATCTGCTATTCTCCTTCAAGCAAGAGTTTGTGGTATCCTCATAATAGACGTTAATCCTGCAGAAAACATCATATGAATGCTGACCTTCTCGAAAATCTGCCCGGCAACCCAATCTTCCTGGATGAGTGTGTCATATTTAATCCTGGGCTATTGCTAAAGCAGGTGCTTTTTAAAATATACATGAGTCAGAGATGTAATTCAAGCGTTTCCACGCGTCATACCGAGTCCGTGGCAAATCCATCATCCATCATGCAAAAACACATTTAATAAATCTAGACAAAGGGCGTTTTAAGACTGAGCCAACATAGAGGGGCAAATAATACTGGATTAGAATTCAGAGGCATGACGAACAAATAAGCAACAGGAACAAATCTACCCAGAAGGAGGACTGCTTTATCCTAGTCGAGTTCGTAGGAAACTAGGAATACACTCTGAATGGCACACCAGTCCATCACAGGGCAGTATTCACACACATTCACACACTCATTCACACCTACAGGTGAGTTAGCATGGCTAGTTCACTTCCTGGCATGCCTTTTTCGTATGTGTGAGAGAACCAGAGAGCAATTCCAATGAAATCAGGTGAAACTAGATAGACATCTGAGCTCAGGACTGAACAAGGGACCCTGGAGATGTGAGAGAGTATCCCAGAGGGGCGTTCAAGTCAAACCCTGCTTCACTAATGTCCATGTCCCAGATTTCTTACTGATGCTTGGATACCATCAAGGTTTCCTCAGTACCCCAGAGCCATGATCGGACTACCCACTTCGCATTTGAGACCCCAACCTCTTTAAAGGAACCACGTTAATGGCCCAAACATGTGGAAATAGCTTGGAGCGAGGTCAGGACTATACGTAGGGATGTAGCAATACTCTGTAAGCTGAGTTCCTGTAACGTGCAAGTGGTGCTGGTGAATGATAATGTCTACAGTTCCCAAAGACAGACTCGTCTCTTCTGCAAGCTGTAGACAAGTTATCTGTTGATTTTCATGAGTCAGGCATTCTTTTAGCTGAACGTTCACAGGAACGACTACAGTAGATTCTGAGGGCTCGTCATTCACGGACGTACGGCCTTTCACCATTCAAATGTTTTACTGTGGCGAAAAGTCTCATCAGGATACCGTGCTTAAAGTCCTTCTTAAGGTTTTGCGCTTTCATTAGCCAGACGTTTCATCACAAGTCCCAGTTCGACTTGAAAAACCCCACATATAAGATAAGATCCATATGCAAAGTTCAGGTGCATAGTCAGGCCGATTGGTATAGCGCCGGACTGGTCAGATGGACTCCCTCTCCCTTCTCACTGATCTCGATCAGCATCTCTTCACTGGTCGAACGCTAATTATACAGATGCTCATGGTCTACAGACCATGCACATGGTCTCGCAAGTAGACTGTTCCAATTACAGCTGACGTACACTGGTTGGAACAATAGCCGCTGTTTGAAAAGGGCACTGAGATGTCTTCAATCGAGTGAGTCAAGCTTTAAATAGGTTTCTTCCTCCCATTGTCCCTCCATATCTTTCTTCCTCTATCTCTCCAGAGTCTAGCCATTTTCCCACCCCCTACCCCACCTTCCTGAGTTTCACTAATGAAATCTGAAGAGGCTTGGCAAGCAGACACAAACAGTATTAGAGCGGAGATGAAGAAACTGAGATGAGAAAGCAGGAGACAACACTCGACCCAAAATAACACCAGACTCTTCGGTGCATGTATATTGCCTCCTGCCGAGCTTATTAACAGTAATGTATCTCAATCAGGGCCAAGCACAGGGACAGCAGGGGCCATCTCAGACGCCAAGCCTAAATACAAAAATGAGCCTCTTGCGGCTTCTTTATTTTATACTAAATATGTTCCTATGGTACTTTATGAAAAGGACGAGCTATTAATTAGAACTTCCTTTCATGAGTTAAAAGCTGGTTTCACTATGGACGAACAGTTGAAATTGTACCCTGAGGTGTCTTTCTTCTCACTGCAGGTCTTTATTACCCCTCGCCTTCTTTTTATCTCTCTTTATCTGTCCAGGACATCATTACTGTCTGCTCTCTGTTTCCTGTTAGATTAACTCCCCTGGTTTGACCCATGCTGTAAGATCCTCATCTTTAGCCTCCACTCCTTTTCCTTGCAGATCAGCTGCCTAAGGTCATCGACAGCGTGTTTATTTTCCAAGAGGGAGACTCCGGGGCAAGTACGACCTACGACGCCATCGTGGTTGAACAATGGACCATCATTAACGTGAGTGAGCTCTTTCAGTGTTCCATATTGACTCATACATACAGAAGAACAGTGTGAGGAAAACAAAATGCTTGAATTTTTAAGGCGGCACTTATCCAAGAGGTAATGTGAAGTTTACTCAGCTGCTTGGTTAACATTTCACAGGGATGAATTCACTCCCACACTGCCCATTTTTGGAGGTAGACCAGAAACATATTGTGGACGTATTGTGTCCACCTGTTTTTTTGCATTCCTGGAAAGAAGAAATAATATACTAGACAAAAGTGTATGCGTAATAATATGTTTCTAAAGTCTGATGAAGGAAAAGTTTGAGAAAAGGTGGTGAAAGTAATAGTAAGTAAGGTTTTTTTTAATTATTTTTAAAGGTCCTAGATGGATGATTGGATGGATGGATGGATGGATGGATGGATGGATGGATGGATGGATGGATGGATGCATGAGTGGATGGATGGGTGGGTGGGTGGGTGGATGGATGGATGGATGGATGGATGGGTCCGCACATACAAGCTTGGCGTACTGTAGGTTTTACGCCAGTTGCCCTTCCAGACACAATCCTCACAGTTTATCCCGACTTGGGACCAGCACTGCATCCAGTAGCTGGGGTTTGGGCACTGGTCGGGAATCGGACCCAGGCCTTCCGCATGACAGGAGAAACGCCTACCACTGAGCCACCAATGCCCAGTAAATGAAAATATCTTACTCTAGGATTACGAACCCTATTTCTAGACGATGAGTACTAATGTCTAAGCATAGATTTCTTGTTTTGGCAGATAACATTGCTTCTTTCAAGAAACAAATGCTTAAAACATGCAAAATTATCTGTCAAAAAGAGCAAGACATTTATGCTTAAACGAATCAATGAAATGTGTCTAGAAATAGGATTGTATTTGGATTGGTGGAAACTAATATGGTGGTTTGCACTACGGCTTTGGACCTACAGGGTCTGGGTCCAATTTCCCGCCACGGTGTCTGTATGCATGGAGTTTGCATGTTCTCCCCCTGCTTGGTGGGTTTCCTCCAAGTCCAAAAAACATGCAGATTAGACTAACTGGCTTTTCCAAATAGCCCATAGTGTGTGAATGACCGTTTAAGCGTGTGCACACTATGTGCGCTCTGTGATTGATTACTTCATCAAGCATGTACCGCGTCTCGTGCCGAGTCTCCTGGGATAGACCCCGTGCGATGCTGTACACAGGGTAAATGGTGAGTGAGTGAAAGTAATATTAAGAAAAGGTAGAAATTGTACAGTAGATGTGACTATATTTAGGATCTTTTCTATCGCTAAGCTATAAGCTGTTGTAGTGCAGTACTTAAAAAAAAAAAAAAAAAAAAGTAAAGTTGCCCATGTTTTTACCGCTCAACAAGCCAGAAGTTTGCCGCTAGCTAACCTGTTTGTTAACCTTGTTCGGGCTCTGAATACAATCCTAACGAGCTGAAAAGAGGGCATACTGCCTCCTACTGGTCAATAAGTCATCCTCCTGCCCTGCTAGTACTGTGTACGGGGATAAGTACAGTAGGCCGATTAAATGGTCAAGTTATAACCATAGCTCAGTTTAACTGTACATGTAAATGAGTGTTTTGGATAAATCCTGCTCATGCACGTTTACACGCTGGAAATCAGTCAGAAAGTGAACATTCTTTTTCTAGCCTCACCCAGTTGGCGCTCTGGCAAACATGCAGGAGTTAGGAACTTTTATCTCAACTCTCAACTGTAATTAGCACTTGCATTCCCTTATGAATTCTTTTGTTGTGTCTTGCTTGTCACAACTGCGTCTTGTTTTTGTTACCCAACCCTCTGTTGGGTTGTTTAGTTTTTTGTTTTTTGACTGTTTGCTTGTATTTTGTCTTGGTTGGTTTGTTTTTATTTGGCGTCTGTACTGATGTAATTGGTCTGGTTCTTTACTTCATGCTAGTACAAATAGCTCAGAGTCTACGAACGCTATCAAGCTAAAAACATCTTGTTAGCGTGAAGTAAGTGCAAGAATTCTGCCTCAGAATGCAATCCAATTGAAGAGGTCGGGGTGGGGGGGGGTATTTTAAGTGCTTATTTAAATGCTTAGCGGAGAGGTGGTGTGTTCAGTCTTAGCGTTTAAAGATACCCAGGGGAAGTTCTTTCCACATCTCGGGTCCAGGACAGAGAAAAGTCTTGATGCATGTCTTCCTTATATCTTGAGTGATAGCGCTAGGGGCTCGAACGTGAACGTGGTACCAAGCAGGGAGTTCACGTCCGCCCGGGTGTTTGGACTCAGATGCCTACATTACCCGTGCCTTGCAGTGCCGCTTTTTTAAACATGCAGATCTATTCATTCGGAAATATGACCGGTATATCATATATACTCGGAAGCTTAAATAATCCTTCCCAGCGAAAGGGATAAACAGAGAGGTGACGGGGAAATAAGATTTCTGGTCAGCTCTGCTTATTGGAGTGGCATTAACGTTGCTCGAATTCGAGCCCCAGACATGTTTTGTTCACATGAGCTCTTTTTCGCCGGGTCTCATTCCAAAGCCGTCACACTCGGATCGGTTTGTGATGCACTAATATGTGTGTGTGTGGGGGCGTGTTGTCGGGATTGTTGTGTATTCCGATGCTATCACAGTAATCGAGTTTTGAGCTTCTTCAGCCTGTGGCTCTCCCTGCCTTTCTTATTCACTTGATCCGGCTATCTCTCACACACTTTCTCTTATGTTGTATGAATTGCACCGTGACCTGTGCGGCTCGCTAGGTAAAAAAAAAAAGGAGAAACAACATGACTTGGCATTAGGTTGACATTTCTATTCTTCATGATATGATTTAGCGAGCAGGACCTTTTGTGGGATGCCAGGATCCTGACGCTGATTGTTCCCAGATTAGCAGCATGATGAATTGTTCCAACAGGCAGGGACAACGAAGATAGAAAACGCTGATTGTTGTTGTTGTTGTTGTTGTTTTAGTGTTTTTTAGGGGGGGTGGGCATTTGACAAAGGAAACGCACTGACACACTTTAAATAAGTACATTTCCTGTTTTGACGGTTTTTGTTTTTCCATTCCTATTTCAGATGTCACCCAATGTCCTTGATGCAGCAATTTTACGGTAATGAAAGGACCGTTGGAAATGTACGAATGTTCCGAGTTGCACGTTGTAAAAGCAAGCCATGGCAACGCAATTCAAATCGAGCACACACTATTCTTTCCCTTTGAAGAAAATCAATAGACGAGGCAACCTTGGACGTATAACGCGGCGAAGCTCCAGCCTTATCAGTGCACGGCCAGCTTTTTCCCGTTCACAATTCCCACAAGGACTAATCCTTGAAGGTTTACTCTTTGTCGGTGTAGTTATTAGTGGGAAAAGGAATCATCTTAACAGCATTTTATTAGACCCTAGATGCCTACTGTTTCCGAAGCAACGTTTTTCAAAATGCGCTCGGCGATTTCGAATCTGTCTTTCCAAGCCGGCCACATTTCTATTAAACGTTCGGTGGTTGACTGAAAGTAGTGATCAGCGGTAGAGCTCTGCGCTGAAAGTGCGATGGGATTTCTTGCCTGTGCCAGCCTGACATTTTGCAACTATCGAACTTGAAGAGGTGATGAAGGGATGCTACTGTTTTTAGACTGTAATTACCACTTAAAGCTCCAATCTTCTTCCGCGGATATTGCGGCATTTATCACACAAAATGACAATATGTATGTACCCGGTTTCCAGAACGTTCCACTAATAAACACAGCCGGAAGACAGGTTTGGATAAAATCCACTGACTACTCGAAATGATCCGTCTGCCCAAGGCTATGCTTTCAAAATTCAATCTCCACGGAAAAAAAAAAAAAAACTGTCTGAATTCATATATTTTCAAATGACTTGCACGTTTATGGAGAGATTTAATGCTCGGTTAACGTTTCATGTGGTTCACTTGAGTCTTGTGCTTGATTCATTGGGTTTACTGTGCAGTTTACTATGAACTCACACTTTTCTTTCTCTGGTCATTATGTGTAATCTTATTTGTCTGTATAACTTGTATATACCGATCGGCCTTAACATCATGACCATCCATTCTCCTTCTGCCACCAATCAGAACCAGTATTAACCTTTTTCTCAGTTTTTTTTGGGAGGGGGGGGGGGGATTTTTCCCCGATTTTCAACCTATTTTTAGTCATGTCCAATTCCTCCCTGTCACTAGGAGCTCCCACGTTAAACTACTTACCCCTCAGTCGGGAGGGCCGAAGACTCCTCCGTGTTTCCTCCGTTTCCACTGACCGCATTTTTTTTTTTAACCACTCTCTCAAGCATCATTGGGAGCGGCGTAACCCACTCGGAGGACAGCGTGGTTAATGTGGGAGCACTAAGTACCTCTCATCCCTCCCCTCTGAGAGAGCTCGGCCAATCAGCTCTCTCTAGACCTCCGGCTGTGACAGGTTACAGCATCACCCACGGATCGAACTTGCGATCTCTGGATGATAGGGTCTACCGGATCATACTACACCATCACTGAGCCCTGGCCACCCATAAACCCTGTCGCCAGTTCACTGGTTATCCTTCCTTGGATTAACTTTGGTATGTCCTGACCACCGCACCCTGGGATGTCCCACAAGAGCTGAGGTTTTGGAGTTGCTCTGATGTAATCGTCTAGCCGTTACAATCTGGCACTTTTCACAGTAGCGACATTTTCAAAATCTTGTCACAACGGCACCTGGAAGTGAGTGGGATGTGTTAGACAGGAAGTACAGTAAACCTTTTTTTTCCTGAAGTTGTTGTGTTGGAAGCAGAAAACATGGGCAAGCATAAGGATTTGAGGGATTTTGACAAGACCCAAATTGTGATGGCTACCACACATCTCTGGGGTCGGGGGTCGATATTCGCCTCCATTCTATATTTGGAGAGTTTATATACAGTACAGACCAAAAGTTTGGACACACCTTCTCATTCAGCGAGTTTTCTTTATTGTGTTTTTTATTCTGTTCTTTAGCCCAAACGCGTCTCTTCTGCTTGTTGCCTGTCCTTAGCAGTGGTTTCCTAGCAGATCTTCTAGCATGAAGGCCTGATTCACACAGTCTCCTCTTAACAGTTGTTCTAGAGATGTGTCTGCTGCTAGAACTCTGTGTGGCATTGACCTGCTCTCTGATCTGAGCTGCTGTTAACCTGCGATTTCTGAGGCTGGTGACTCGGATGAACTTCTCCTCCGCAGCAGAGGCGACTCTCGGTCTTCCTTTCCTGGGGCGGTCCGCATCTGAGCCGGTTTCTTTGTAGCGCTTGATGGTTTTTGTGACTGTACTTGGGGACACTTTCAAAGTTTTCCCAATTTTTCGGACTGACTGACCTTCATTTCTTAAAGTAATGATGGCCGCTCGTTTTTTTCTTCACTTAGCTGCTTTTTTCTTGCCATAATACAAATTCAACCTCTTTGAATGAGAAGGTGTGTCCAAACGTTTGGTCTGTACTGTATTCTCCCTGTGCTTGGTGGGTTTCCTTTGGGTACCCTGGTTTCCCCTGCAGTCCAAAAACGTACTTTATAGGCTGAATGGTTTTTCCAAATATGCCTGTAGTGTAATTGTGTACAGTATGTCCACCTCCAGGATGCTTAAGGACACATCTTTAGCAACACAACATCCTCTACAGCAATGACTGCTGGTGTGATGTCAGAGGTCATTGCAGTGATTAAAAAAAATGAATGCATCGATCGTCTGTATTCTATTGACTGTAGTGGCAGTAATTGATTGTGGTAGTAGCAATAAAAGGACCTTAAGGGTTAATGGGAGCCATAAAAATAAAGTGTCCGATAACAGCATTGTAAACTGTAGGTGTGTAGTGATGGATGTACACATTCACAGTACACTGTTTGGCAGGTTTTGATTCTTTTAACCCACAACACTGGGGGTTTGGTGTATGTAGTGCATGTTGAAGAAGTCGTTGATGATGCTTAAAGGTTCTTCTAAGGTTCTTTGGACAATTAAGGCTTCTTTTATCAGACAGACGCATATAGAGCTAAAAAGTCCGAGCACCCTTGGTATAAACTTAAATGGTGACTCTTAGCACCATAAAGGGTACCTTAAGTTTGTGCTTTTGGTTAGAAACCTACAGTATATGCAGTAGAGGTGTTTCTTCTCGCTTACATAAGGTTCTAGCATTGTGGCATCATGATGTTGATAATCTCATCTCCGTTTTAAACAAGGGAGATGGAGGTAGTAAAGGAAAAGAAGGAAGGCGTGAAAGACAAAAGAGGGATAGAGCAAGTGTCCCCGACACCCAGTAGATATCTGTTCAACCCATTTTCGTTTAAATAATCATGCTTGCTCGACCCAAACATGATTGGATGCATGGATTTGCATTTTAAAAAAAGGGACAAACATTCCATGTCCACAATGGCTTGATAATCAATTGCCAGGCAGGTGGGCAGAGTTAAGTTCAAATAACCGTTTTTCACAAAACCATGAGGCTGATTGGGCTGAAATTTGGTGTACCCAATCTGTGTCCCAATTTGTACATGGATATTTCATGATGACCTGCTTTCTTGAAAAAAAAAAATAATAATAATAATAATAAAAACTCAGCCAATCAGCTTTCATCTGGCGCTTGATACGGTTCCGCTGCGCTACAATCATAAATCATGAGCAGTATTTTTCTTCCCCTGTTCTATTTATTGTTCTATGTATCTTGGCAAAAAGAAATTGGCGCGGCTTGAAAATTGAAGTCATGATGTCATTATCCAGCAACAGTTTTTGTGGGTGATGAGATATCAGTCACCAGAAACCAGACTAGGTATTTGATTAGACTGAGCCTACTGCTGTGACATCAGGATGCCAATAAGGTTTTCTCATAAAGAGTCGTTTAAGGCCGGATAATAAACATCATCCAGGATGAAGTGTCTAATTTGCACCACTACTACTGTAACAACAAGAAAGTCTGAAGGTCGATGTAGGCGTAGGAGCAGTGTGATATCAGAAAAGCAGAAAGATCATTAAAACGTGTCCTTTGGCAGTTCTTTCCTGTCCGACTCCTGCGGAGGTGGAAAAAACATGCAGCAGTGTTTTCAAAGGGACAATTTTCACTTGCGATGTGTGAATCCATACGGACGCAGCTGGACGCGAAGGATGGAAATGTTACGAAACAAACGGGCGTAGCTGAAGTCAAAGTGTACGTCCTCTGGAAATATTAATCATCTATCATCTTTAGTTTGAGATGAGGACACTGTATGACTGAACTCGAGTTTTGATTTAAAGTTAGATATAAAACATAAGTCTTTCTCCTTCTTGATATGGTTGTAATGAGAATCAAAGCACTGATGTATATATGTGTGTGTGTGTGTGTGTGTGTGTGTGTGTGTGTGTGTGTGTGTGTGTGTGTGTGTGTACACGGTGTCCCAGCTTTCACTGGCATTTCCGCCGGAAGATATAAATGCAGAACATAATATTTAGAAAAGAAACAGAACCTAAATTCTTTTAGAATAAAAAAAGAGACTTGGTTTAGGACAGGAAGGAAATATTATTTATTAAAATGTTTTATTATTATTATTATTGTCTACTGTCACTTTATACTTTTGTATGTGTGAACTAACATCCAATAAACCAGACCACAGACTGCATTAATACCTGCTGCACCTTTTGTAATAGTTCATTAAAAATGTTTACGATGAATATTAAACTGAGAAAAAAATATTTTTGAAATTATAATTAAACAAAAATTATATTAATAATAATGATACATTTTACATATCAACTATACTTTGGGGGAAACGGATACTTTAAAGAGCTTTTTGCTTATCAAAATGGTTCGAACTTTCTGTTGACATTCAAACACTGCGGTTCTACATAAAATATTTCAGCATCTCCGACGAGACTCAAAGAAAGATTTGTAGAATAAAAGCATAGATATGCAATTCTGAAAGGGAGTAGATAAAGACTGATAAAGCTTTAAATCTTACATGAAAAGAAATGGAGTAATTTCTCCGTACCAAAGTAAAGATTTGGTATGGTGTCAAGGGAGAGGAAAGGAAATAAATAGACGAAGTGAAGGAAGGAAGAAGCAAGAACTAAATGAAGGAAAGAACAAAAGAGAGTGAAGGAAGGAAGGAAGATGGGGTGGAGGAGTGAAAGCAAGCAAGGACATATAAAGAAGGAAGGGAGAGAGGGATGAAAGGAGTGAAGCATGGAAGGAAGAAAGGAAAAGAGAGGGATAGAGCAAGTGAAGGGAGAAAGGAAGGATAGATGTTGGAAGGAAGGAAGAGAGGAAAAGAAGGAAGGAAGGAAGAGAGGAAAAGAGGAAAAGAAGGAAGGAAGGAAGGAGGGAAGGAAGGAAGGAAGGAAGGAATAGCTGGGAGTAAAGCAAGGAAGGAATAAAGAAAGGAAGGAAGACAGGAATGTGGAGTGAAGGAAGGAAGGAATAAAGAAAGAAAGGAAGACAGGAATGTGGAGTGAAGGAAGGAAGGAATAAAGAAAGAAAGGAAGACAGGAATGTGGAGTGAAGGAAGGAAGGAAGGAAGAAAGAAAGGAAGACAGGAATGTGGAGTGAAGGAAGGAAGGAAGGAAGAAAGAAAGGAAGACAGGAATGTGGAGTGAAGGAAGGAAGGAAGAAAGAAAGAAAGGAAGACAGGAATGTGGAGTGAAGGAAGGAAGGAATAAAGAAAGAAAGGAAGACAGGAATGTGGAGTGAAGGAAGGAAGGAAGAAAGAAAGAAAGGAAGACAGGAATGTGGAGTGAAGGAAGGAAGGAAGAAAGAAAGAAAGGAAGACAGGAATGTGGAGTGAAGGAAGGAAGGAATAAAGAAAGAAAGGAAGACAGGAATGTGGAGTGAAGGAAGGAAGGAATAAAGAAAGAAAGGAAGACAGGAATGTGGAGTGAAGGAAGAAAGAAAGAAAGAAAGGAAGGAAGACAGGAATGTGGAGTGAAGGAAGGAAGGAATAAAGAAAGAAAGAAAGGAAGGAAGACAGGAATGTGGAGTGAAGGAAGGAAGGAATAAAGAAAGAAAGGAAGACAGGAATGTGGAGTGAAGGAAGGAAGGAATAAAGAAAGAAAGGAAGACAGGAATGTGGAGTGAAGGAAGGAAGGAAGAAAGAAAGAAAGGAAGACAGGAATGTGGAGTGAAGGAAGGAAGGAATAAAGAAAGAAAGGAAGACAGGAATGTGGAGTGAAGGAAGGAAGGAAGGAAGAAAGAAATGAAGACAGGAATGTGGAGTGAAGGAAGGAAGGAATAAAGAAAGAAAGGAAGACAGGAATGTGGAGTGAAGGAAGGAAGGAATAAAGAAAGAAAGGAAGACAGGAATGTGGAGTGAAGGAAGGAAGGAATAAAGAAAGAAAGAAAGGAAGACAGGAATGTGGAGTGAAGGAAGGAAGGAATAAAGAAAGAAATGAAGACAGGAATGTGGAGTGAAGGAAGGAAGGAAAAGGAAGAAAGAAAGAAAGGAAGACAGGAATGTGGAGTGAAGGAAGGAAGGAATAAAGAAAGAAATGAAGACAGGAATGTGGAGTGAAGGAAGGAAGGAAAGAAAGAAAGAAAGGAAGACAGGAATGTGGAGTGAAGGAAGGAAGGAATAAAGAAAGAAATGAAGACAGGAATGTGGAGTGAAGGAAGGAAGGAATAAAGAAAGAAAGAAAGGAAGACAGGAATGTGGAGGAATAAAGAAAGAAGGAAGGAAGGAAGTGAAGGAAAAGAAAGAAAGGAAGACAGGAATGTGGAGTGAAGGAAGGAAGGAATAAAGAAAGAAAGAAAGGAAGACAGGAATGTGGAGTGAAGGAAGGAAGGAATAAAGAAAGAAATGAAGACAGGAATGTGGAGTGAAGGAAGGAAGGAAGGAAGGAAGAAAGAAAGAAAGGAAGACAGGAATGTGGAGTGAAGGAAGGAAGGAAAGAAGGAAGGGAGGGAAGGAAGCAAGGAAGTCATAGATTGCTGCAAGGTGGGAAGGAGGGGATGGGGATGGAGAAGGAAAGAAGAAGTGTGAAGGAAGGACAGAAGATGGACAGAAGAAAAGAAGAAAAGACAGGGCAGAGAGAAAAAGGGAGGAAGGAAGTGATGGAAAAATGAAGGAAAAAGAGAAAGAAAGTGAGTGAAAATGGCAAAGAGGGATAGATGGAGTGAAACAAGGGAGATGATAGCGATGGATTGCTGCAAGGAAGGAAGGAAGGAAGGAAGGAGGACAGGAAAGAAGGGATGTTTAAATGATTACATTTGTGAGCTTTGTAAATGAGCTCTGCCTAGAACAGTTTCTAAAGGGAAGTCCTCTGTTGCAGGGTTTTACACAGAGCCATAAGCATCACTCAACTGAGACAAACAAAATAAAAACTGCTCTCAGGATGCCAGATGTAATGTTTATATTCATCTGGGACGCTCTGTGTGCTGGATGAGAAGGTATAATACGCAAAATACATTATAGTTCTGAAGGCACAAGTATTAAATATGATGCTGTTTTGGAAAATGAAATATCTGTCTTTTCAGATACAAGACCTCAACAGACCCGGAATAGTGGGTGTTGTTCGGGTTTGGCTTCAGTCTGCCATGGTTAGAGCGTTTACAGGGTGGAATTCTGCTGACTCAACAGAAACAAAAAAAAAAGAAAAAAGTTTTTGCTTATTTGTGTCGGTATGGTAACCCGAAGCGCAACACCAGGCCTCATTCCAATAGAAACACATCCTCGCCTTATCTGCAGTCCCTCCAGGAGTCGCCGCCGTCGCCGCTGCTCAGGCCAGTGTAAATAAACACGCCCGCGTTTAAGCCTGTGAAGTCTGCCTCAGCGCTTTAACACACTGTGCCATAGAGCAACACGCTCGGGTCTGGGCAAAAGGGCAAACAGATACCACTGATGTAACTGTGACTCAGAGGCTTCATATAAAAAAAAAAAAACTCATAAATATTTTCATTTTACAGTAATATAACCTGAAACTTTATGTTGTTATTGTGGGAGCAATAAAAGAAAGAGTCTCCAGTGTCAACACTTTGTAACACCCAGAGGAGAAGCTGTAATGCTTCAGACACATGAGGGTGTTGCAGCTTTTGGTAAAAAAAAAAAAAAAAAGAGAGAGAGAGAGAGAGAGAGAGAGAGAAGGTGGTTATGGAGCAATGGTTTATTTTTCACTTACGTATCATGATTCTTTTGTGTGGCAATTTATGTATCATGACTCATAATATTATTTATGTAAATTTTACATTTTTATATGTTTAGTTTTGAGGTGGTACAATGTTGAACTTCCGATATAATCCTCCAGGTGGCGCACTCCAGACCGTTCTCATATTGACATATTCTATGTGGTATTTCCCACATTTATTGGGAGTTGTAACAATATCACGTACTGTAAAGTACTCGCCCTATCATCTGGAGATCACAAGTTCGAATCCCAGGTTGATGCAGCCGGGGGTCTAAGAGAGAGCTGATTGGATGAGCTCTCTCAGAGGGGAGGGGTGGAAGTTCACGCAAGTGGAAGCAGCAGATAGCGCTGTCCTCCAAGTGTGCTACAGTACGCCGCCGGTCCTACCGTAACAGTACGTGAGCAAGCAGTTAGAACAGATGCAGTTGGTGGCGTCACGTGGCTCCGCCCTCTCTGGTTGGTAGTCGTAGTCTTGATGTGAAGACTACAACTACCAATGACACTTGGGAATAGGCAAGTAAATTAGGGGAAAAATCCATCCCCCAGCAAAAAAATGACACAGTGGCTTAGTGGTTATCACTGTCGCGTTGCACCTCCATGGTCAGGGTTCGATTCCCACCTCAGGTCTTCATGTTCTCCCCATGCTTGATGGGTTTCCTCAATACTGTGTTAGCCTAGGCTAATTGGCATTCCCACATTGGCAGTAGTGTGTGTGTGTGTGTGTGTGTGTGTGTGTGGTGTGTGTGTGTGTGTGTGTGTTGTGTGTGTGGTGTGTGTGTGCCTGTGATGGGGATTTGGCACCCTGTCCAGGATGATTACCCGCCTTGTGACCTAGTCTCCTGGATGGCTCCAGACCCCCCCCCCCCCCTTTTGATGAGACAAAAATCTTGGAAAATAAATTTTTATTGAATCAGATATTTATGATATTGATATGATATGATACTTACAAAATCGCATTACAAATCGAAGTATCATGATAATATTGTATCGGGAAATCCCCAGTGAGTCCCGTCCCATATTTATAAACAGTCAGTTTTGAATGTAATGGTTGATCAATGTACGTTCTTAATGTTGATAAGATTTAAATCATTTTTGTAAATTCTTTTTTTTTTTTTTCCCTTATGAAACGTAACACACATGCACCGTGTTGATGTGGCTTCGACCGTTACCTCATACATTCTATAACTCGAGTGTATGCAAGTGTGTGTGAGTAAGTGTGTGAGTAAGTGTGTGTGTGTGTGTGTGTGTGTGTGTGTGTGTGTGTGTGTGTCTGTGTGTGTCTGTGCGTGTGCGTGTGTGTGTGTGTGTGTGTGTGAGAGTAAGTGTGTGTACAGTATGAGAGAGTAAGTGTGTGTGTGTGTGTGTGTGTGTGTGTGTGTGTGTGTGTGGATCCAGGACCATGCTCTGCACTACAATATGTCTGAGTGTATCTCTTCGTGTGAACGGACGCCGGATTGACACGCGACATGGTTTCCTTTGAGGACAGCTGCAGTTAAACCACAGTGACTTGTTGTGTCTCGGCTGTTATCGACGCGGGCGCAGCAGTGAGCTCACTGCAACCGCACACTTTCAAAAAACAACCGTCATTTGCTGAATTCTGAGACGGGAATTTACTTACAAAACGAACAATACTTCTTCTCTAATTAAAAACGAACGCTAACGTTAACATCTGTCCCTGTAAACCCCGAGGATTATCAATCCTTTTATTCCGGGCTTATTCGGAATTCAAAGGCTTTTATACGGAACTTTGGAGGAAGCTTCAAAAGCAGGCAGAGTTATTTAAAAGCATTAATCACAAAGCGAGATTGAGGTGACTTTCATTACCATCACAAATGCTTTTAATTATCTGGATTTTTACAATTTATTCATTCTGAAATATGATGAACTTAAATGTAAACGGATTATCCATGAAGAAGTAATCAACCATGTGTGTGTGTGGGGGGGCCTTCTGTGAAAAATTAACACATATTATATTAAGATCTCAGTACCCAATTGTTCAAACCTTACTAGATATATAACACACTGTACTATTTAATGAAATGAGAATTCTTTATATCGAAAAAATATAGATATTTTAGTTTTATACATATATAATAATAACTTAGTTTAATAGATGCACTGCTGCTGTGCTATTAAAATCTTGTGTAGTAATCAATATACCAAAACACATTATAAGCATAACGCTTATCATCATCATCATCATCAACCTTATGAATTTTAACTTAGTTATACCACACATATCTATGACTTGCTCTGTTGAGTTCTTCCTGATCTTCTTATTCATTCTTGAGTTCTGAGCATCTTCCTTGAACAGTCCTGATTCAGACCGTCTCTGTTTCTTCACACGGAAAATGCAAAGACATTTCAGTCAAGTTTCTGTATTAGATCATTTGGAAACTGCGGTAAGAGTCTGAGACGTGTCCTTGTGGTGGGAGCTTGCATGACAGTGCTAACTCAGTTACAAAAAACAGTCACTACAGGAGATTCCTGCTGGCTAACAAACTGAAAAGATTGCTTTGTGAGCGTGTTCTCAACAACTGATGAATCATTGATACAGTTTTACTTTTATACAGTATATATTACTTAATTATTTATTTACAATAGGCAAGCATTTGCTATCAGGATTCTGTTCGAGTCACACGTTT